>JAOXYF010000011.1:2040574-2072734 GCA_028565775.1 Sternarchorhynchus goeldii
ACACACACACACACACACACACACACACACACACACACACACACACACACACACACACACACACACACACACTGGAGCTTCAATTATGTGTGCTAAAACCACCAGGTGGTTAAACCTTGCTGGCCTTTGAGAGAGTCTGCATTCTGTTAGTCTCGACTGTGACCTCCAGATGTGGTTCACTGGATCTACAGCCTTCTAATCCAACCTCAAGTGCTGAAAAATAAACGGACTCCATTTCCCACGGCCCAGTGCTACTCCTAGTACATGAGCTCATAGGAGGTAAATCATTGAAATCGTAGGGAAAATCCATTATGCATATTTTGTAGTATAACAGATTTACACAATCCAACACTGCTATGGCAAATCTGTAAACTAATCAACAAGACTACATTCCTAGGGTACTTTCAATAAATGCCCAACAACTGTGGTCTATGAGCATATACTATCTGACATTTTTGTAACGGTGACAGAATGCAGTTTCTCCTGCAGGCCACTTCTGAGTTAAAACAACTTCTTGCCCAACTCACTCAGCAGCACTTTTACAGTAGTGTGTCTCTGGATGTCTGAAATGCTTTTGCACAGGCATAAAAGAATGAAAGGCACTCAGCTGTCTCACAGTGAATGTGGGAGTTGGACAAGTAGGGGGAAAACATGAAGCAGAATGAGCAAGTGTGAAGCTATTCGGTCCAGCTTTCAGTGAAACCTTCCCTAAATAGCTTCCTGACTTGGTAGCAAAAATATTATATGAACACTCAACTATATTAGGAGACTGAATCAACACACATTGAGTCCAACTATAATGGGATGTGTGTGTGTGCATGGTTCTAGAGAAAGTGAGGGAGATAGATATGCGTGTGTATATGTATGGGGTCAGTGGCTTATAAAAAGTTAACAGAAAATAGAAGTCACTGTTCTGTAATGTCAGCAAGGCCTCTGCCACAGCATTATTAAATTTGCACTCGTTACAGTGATGGTTATTAGGCAATGACTGAGTCACATCTGCAAGATATTGTTCCCAAGGGAAAAAAAACTTGATGACAGGTCACTGTCATGAGAAAATATGAATGCACAAACATGAATAACTACCAGGAGACAGGTTGGTGCGCCCTCTTGAAAACTAAAACATCCTCATAGCCCAGAGCGGTTTCATCCAACAGGGTAAACACAGAATTATCCGCGTTAGCTACAGATATAATCTCCCAGACTAGCAGCTGTGGTGGTGGTACAATGAGTGGTTCAGAAGTTCACTTCAGACTTTTTTTGGAAGGAGAGCTGTTTGTTTTTAGGGTGAGGTAACTGTTATAACAAAAGGTTTGCTGAAACCATTCATAGCGTAATTTATATTGAAAAACAAATACGTTTACGTAATTAAAAAGCGCAACAAGGCAGATGATGCTTATAATGCTAAAACAGTCGCGCTTGCTAACACTAATAACACCAGGAATATAAGTGTAGACTGGAGTAGGATCTTGCTGGAGAATGACATTCTTAACATCCTTTAAAACCTCCCTATTCAAAACAACGTTAAATAAATAGAACAACCAATCCTGACGGTAGTAAAATGTCAGGCACAACTACCAAGATACAATCTAAACACTTTTTAAGGACCGTCAGACATTGGTAAGCGGTCTTATCACTGCCGTTTTTCTTTGTTGATCAAGATGCAACATCAACGCAAAGTTTTAACAGTTTGAACAATCCACCGGGCGAAGCCGAACACACTCGTTAGCCGGCGCGCGATTACATGCGCGCGAGCAGCAGTTTCTATGAAACTACAGGTAAATAACGCTAAACATCCCACGCTCTTCGAGACACTAAGGACCCGAGAGAGTCATGGAGTTCGCATTCCAGAAGAAGCTTGTAATTTCAAATGACAAATAAAAATTAAAAAAAAAACTGACGCAGTATACTGATTCTGTAACTCACCTCTCATCCAGTCGACTACTTGCTTAGGTGTCCAATTGGTTATTGGGTCCATTGTTAAAACTAACGAGGTAACGAAATTCCTAAGTACAGCAAGGTTAACGAAACGCGGCTTGCCACCACAAACTAGAACTCACACTATAGACTTTAATCATTCTTTCCTCATTTACAAACCGAAAAAAATCAAGTTATTTTGTTTTAGCCTATAACACCGTGTCCACCTGCGTCCGGAACTACAGCTCTCTCACGCACACATGACCACTAAAGACAGTATTAAACTCGCAGTGTCAAAGAGTCGATAAGTAGTCAAAGGGATCAAATTACACGGGCTGAGCCACCCCTCAACAAGTACACCGTGGGAGGAGCCGCTCCGAACACGTTTGAAACAAGCCGCGAGCAATAAATAAAACGCTCCTAAAAACATTACTTTTTTACGTTAGTGACAGTGTGAATAGAACTGGGACCATAGCTTTAGTTTACATTTCTATAACCTATGTTTATTTGTCTAGCCTATATTTAAACCATATGTCCTATGTATTAACAAAAAACTTTTGTTGTATTTCCACTAGTTTTGCGGATGTGCGGATGAATAGCTCCTGTACACTTCTCACTACATATACTTCTCACTACAGCATTGTGAAGGTAAACGTGTTATCTGTAGATTATCTGGTTTATTGTATTGGTTTATATGTTGACTCGTTGGTGCCCTCTGAAGGTTACCACCGCACCCAATGCACACGTCACGCACGCACGCACGAACACACGCGCGCGCTCACACACACACACACACACACACACACACACACACACACACACACACACACACACACACACACACACACACACACGGTTCTGGGTAAGACCGAGTAAATACGCTCCTTTAGTAATAAAATTGTCTGGACAGGTTTGAAAACTGGGCACACAGGTAGGATTATAGCAATGTGTGTGGTATAAAACACAGGTGCTCAAAGATGCCATTACCTTCTCTGATTTGCACATCCATTTGACATATTAGCATTTACACAGCCATGTATGGAGAGCTGTATGGATAAATCAGAGCGTACCTCTAACTATGCCTTTACATTTATCATAAGCTATAAAACACTAGAGACTGAATCTCTAGAATTATTTCCTCCCTATGGTAGTTTATTGATGTATTGATGCCTTTGCAATCCTGTTAATGCCAGATTACCTTTTAAAATAAGACATTATAACATAATTGTAGGAAAACTCTGCTGAGTTGGTTTACTTTAGTCCTATAGCATGCCAAGGCTCTGCAATGGATTAGAAAATGACTAGGAATGAACTGGCTCAGGCTTGCCAACTCACATTTTATATAATAACAGAGTAGAAAACAAGATCTTAACGAGAACAGCAAACACATCATAGCAGAGACAGAATTAAAGAATTCAGGAGGCCTGCTTAAAGAATGAAGTTTACCAACTTTAACTGTGTGTAAATCGGGTTACTGCCATTGTGATTGTAGTGGAGATTAGTGATCTTTGTTGGCATGCATGTGAGTGCATGTTTGCATGTGAGAGACAAACAGGGAGAGAATAAGACAAACATAGAAACAAGACATGTACAAAATCTAAAAATAGGCCTTCAAAAATGAATGCCCCAGTTCTGAACTGGACTCTGCATTTTGCCAGTGCTTAGACTTGTTAAATGCCACACAGCAAATACTCAAAACAGCATGGCAGAGTCTCTACATCCAGGACAGGTGCACAATAAATCATGTTTCAGTTCTTGAACAGGGACTCGAGAGGCGATTGAAATCAGCACATTCTCAACGCAGCGTGAGCTCCAGCTTCTCAATAACAAGATGTGCTTTTATAGAATATTATATATCATATATGTCCAATTACATCTGATAACAGCTGGCTGATTCCAGTTACATATAAAATTTCAAAATAAAAATAGGAGACAAGCTAACCTCAGACTCAAGATGTAGTTTTACCTTATTACAGGGACCGAAAATTCCAAATGCCTAATAAACATTGTTAAAAGGTCAAGACTCCCAGCTCAGGAAGCCTTATTTCTCTTAAGAGTGGCGTGACTCAAGTCTCTTTAGAGCAGGCCAGTGCTCTAGCTATGGCAGAGTAGGCTGAAGCACATCTTCTGTGGGTGGGTTTCTTTTGTGGATGTTTCTGTGTGTGTGGTAGTGGAGTGCACAACTCCACTGAAGCACGATGCTGTATGAGAGCAATGGACCATCATTAGCAGGACAGTATCAAGTGCTCCTGTTCAAACATGCTTCATGGAAAGCAGTGTCCATCCTGAAATATGGGACGCAGAAGCAACACAATCGAGTAAAGTTGAAACAAACAAACAAACAGAGGCACACATTTTATTTTAATTTGACATTTATTTAAAGTTTGCAGAACCAAAGATTTTAGGGTGATGACTGGTTAAAAATAAACTTTATCGTATTTGAGGAATTCCAGAACCATGCTTAATGCTAAGGCTGTTATTTCTACTTCCTTTCCGTAACCTCAGGTCTGATACATCACAATTCGATCAAATACCGCAAGCTAATATCTCCGTCCTTCCTTCACGCTCTTCCATTGTTTCCCTGCACTAATTGCCACATTGTTATCAAAGGGAAATAGGACCCGTAAGGCTAGATGTCAGATTTAGTGTCTGACGGAACAATGAGCTTTAATAACTCATAACAGGAGCATTTTGAAAAGGCTCTTTACACCATCAGGGTGGACAAACCCAACTGCTTCTACCTAGAACCTTTGTTAAAAACAATGTGACATTTATTCCATTCACAGTTTTCTGAGGCCCAGATCACAGAATTAGATAGAAAAGTTTTCCTTTCTCTGTGGCATAGATATAAGCATTGGCACAAAGAAGTTCAGGAGAATAGAAAGGGCACATTGGATCCAGTACTAGGATACTTTAGAATACACTGCTTCGTTTACATGGTTTCACTTAGACACAAGCAATGTTTGGATACAACAAAATCTATACACAAAAGTAGAAACTAAATGCATATTCACTGAAAGGTCTTTCAGCTGTGTAATTTGTTACACAACACATTTGAAAGATCTCAAAGTACTCACCTCTGAATATGAAGATTTGTGAATAGGCTGAGGAAAAATGATCTCAGGAATCACATTTGGTCATGTGGTGCCATACACAATAAGCTTTTAATACGACACACAAACAGCACAGAGCCAGTGCAGCTGAAGCCTAATTCTAACACGCTGGTGTGTGCAGCACCACGTGCTTTTGGGGTAGGGGACTTCACAGTTGGCTTGACTGATAATGGTGCATTAGGCAGAAGGAAAGGAACCCTTAAAGAGCATCTGGGAGTGGATTCTGGCTTTTCACGTTGAGATATTCTAACACAAAGACCTGCAGGATCTTGTTGAGGTTTTGGATCGTGGCACGGTCCAAGTTCTCCTCATTATCATCAAAGGTGTGCCACACAGAGGGAAATGGCGTGGGGATAAGATGGAGAACCCGAACCCCTGCAGGACCAGGAAGAGGGCTGAAGTTTAGAGCAGTTCTCTAAACTTCCAGGAGCGACTTCTAACAGTGGCCTGCATTATTCTGTCATAAAGCAGTTCCATCTAAGAGACAGCGTTGTGGAATTACCTCTGCTGAGGAAGGGCACGTGGTCATCCTGCACTGGGCCCACAGGCAGACCAGCCAAGAAGTACTGCACCTCGTTTGGGTGATCCACTAGCTGGTCCAACGCATGCAGACGTCGCTCTGGAAGCAAACAGACTGAACAGTTACAACATTTCCATGTCCGTAATGACCACACAGTGTTGGAAACACAAAACACAAATAAGAAGATGAGTCAGGAAAATCATCTAAACTCATGAAGCAGAACAGTGTCTTGCTTCATATGTGAGGCTATACGTAGGCCGAGTGATTGTGAAATAGTTTAATGGAGAGAAATTGTAAAGAAAAATCACTGAGAAGATTTGACTGCTATTAGTCAGCAGAAATCCTGAACAGGGAGTTCTTCCTTAAACTCTGGGTCTGATAACAAACCTGAAATGGCCCCTTCCATGCTCTATAATTTCTGACATTTATTTAGATTTCCACAGGGTCACAGTCTCCTTTTAAAGCAATTACTGTCCTCCATGATCCATACCATCTGCTTATCTTTGAAGGACAGGAGGCAAGACAGGGAGAGAGGCTCTCTGCCAGACCGGGGGAGGAGAAGAGGCCAGACAGCAGGGGAAATAAGAACATTACAAAGAGGAGACAAAGACTCACCAATGTTCTGCAACCTGGAGAACCACCTGCCAGTATTGGAAAAGTGATTACCGAAGCGAGGCGTGGGACCACCAATCAAGTCCAACAGAACAAAAAGATCCTGATAAAAAAAAGGGGAGGGGGGGAGGGAAAGATAGAGAGAATACTGTTAGAGTGAAAGAAAAGGAGAGAAACAAAAACACAAGAGTGGAACAGGGAGGAACACGAGCATGTAAAGAGGGAAAGAAAACCAGCGCAGGCGTAGTTTCGCCCTGAAGAAAAGCATTGAAAGTCTCTGCTTCCCACTGGTTTTTGAGGTGAAACATGATGTCATGTTCTGTCCACTGTGTGCAGCACTGCCTCATGGGAAGACTTCACACCAAGACCCAATGAGAACACTCAGCCAGTGTCTATGTTCTCAAAAAAAATCTGTCTGGCCTTATGCTTTAAGTTCAAGATAGAATTAACAAATAGATCATGGCACAGTGATCTGGATCGCTTGCAAGGGAGTAATAATTAAAAAAACACAGCTGTGCAATAATTCACTTCATGCATAGATATTAGCAAAGAAGCTGATATTTACATGAATATCTAGGCATGTTTGCAAGAGAGACATACGATGCCATGCAGCTGGTTTGTGTCAGTGGCTCCTGGGGGGTGCGCAATGCTTTCCATTTTGTGCGCCAGGTGACGGGAGCCGTACAAAGAGTCTGTGGAGGACCACTGAAACAGAGCCTCCTCTCCATCAAAGAACACCAGCTGTAGAGACAAGTCTGACCCCGAGTCCTGAAAGAAGCACAGGACATATGCTGCCATCTAGTGTTCTATCTGTGAAAATACATTGAACTTATATTCACACGGCATGTTTCTAATTTGACCCCATCCAGAAGACTTCCGAATAACTGAGGTGTTGAAATAACCACCGTGGGTGTGTATAGTACATTAACTTAACAATGCGATAATTGTTGGTTATTTCCTTTGCTGGCATCCTTCTTTGTCTTTAACTCTACCCTCTTTCCATGATGACATCTAGATTTTCTGCTGTTTCTTCAGTATAGTCACTTTCTCCTGTTCCTTGAACAAAGACAGGCTAACTGATTTAAGCAGTATTTCCCAACCCCAGTACTGTAGTGACAGACCTACACATCTGGGTGCCTTATTCAGCTCTCAATGGAAAGATAATCAACAGATGAGTTAAGTTAGGTGTGTTACTACAGGCAAAAGTATAAACCTTGCAGTTAAAAGACAGCCAAGAAATCTGTTCTATAGTAATATACCAGATAAACATTAAACTGTTACTGAAGTGTTACAGTTATGTTTCTTGCAAATATAATACTACATCCACTGATCACCTTCAGAGTCTTCAGCTCGGGGTCTAGTGCTCTGGCCAGCTCCAGCATCATGGAGCAGGGAACAGCTGAGTCTGTGGCTCCCAGGAACACGTGCCCATACCACTGAGGTGGGTAGTACTTGGAGTCATAGTGGCAGGCCAGCACCAGGTGCCGCTTGGCAGTGGGGTTGAGAGTGGCAATTACGTTAGTGAAAGGCATCTGGCCGAAAGGCGTGTTGCCCAGGAAGTGATCATCAGTCACCTTCCACCCTGCCTCCAGGGAGCCCAGGACAGACTTAATATGCTGAGGGAAGAGAAATAGCACACATACATACAATGAGAAGGCTCGTTTCATTAGGCTCGTTTCATTAGGCTCGTTTCATTAGCCCAATCGTGCACACAGACCTGCCGCACCGCCTGGCTTCCTGTGGAGCCTGGGTAGCGCTCCACCAACATAGGCCTCAGGTCCTTCTCCCACATGCGGCCAACGTCAGTGTGAGCCAAGACACGGGTCAGGTCACTGGAAGCCAGAGTGCTCGCCTTGTGGTAGAGCTGGAGGGAGATGATCACATGCCTCAGATCCTTGATCTCACTGCACCTTGGGCTAGTAAAGATGAACAAATAACTCTTTCTCCTTGTATGGGTAACCAATGTGGACAGGTGTGGGTGTAGCCTCTAGTTGCATTGTGCAATATTGTTTGTTAGTGACATTTGCATGGTTAAAATGCAATTGGCCAGTGGAGATAAACAGTGGAGAAAGCTGCTTGCCACCAGCTTTCAGTAATGATACACCAAGTATCACTAAACATATATTAAACAAGACATATAATCTAAAAGGTCCATGAATACAGAATCAGCAACCATTTTAGTAGTTAGTTTTCCTATAGACTGCTAAAAATATAATTTGTAATCCACATGTTTTGAAGTACACCGAACACTGTGCTCAGACGTTAGATGACCTATGTGGTTGTACTATGCAGAACTGAGCTGCATTGTGTGATACGTGAATAACATGTTTTTAAAATAGAGCTGGATATTTTGTGTGCGCAAGTGATATGCATATGATGGGGAGCATAAAAAAAAACACTCTTGCAAAGAAGTTCTTTGTACTTCCTTTGAATTACTCATAGGTTCAACCCGTAGGCACAAACCCACTCACTTAGTAAGCACTACCTTTGGGATGCACTGACTAAGATGTGCTTCATGGAAAGGGGAAGTATACTTACTTATAGTTCCACTAAGTTTATGAATTAAACATTACTGGCAAAAGTTGTTCATGTCCTTCCTTTGACTGCTGTTACTGTTCCCTTGAGCAATGCATGATGCCCCAGTACAACCCTCATCATTCTCTAAACTAGCCATTTCTTACTGATTTTAATGCTGCCTTGAAACCTTCCTGATATCCTGTTGCTAAACAATATTCCAGATTTTTTGGACATATTGACATATAAAACATATTTCCCCATGCATCACTGTATCACCCATACAGCACAAAATGTGTCCAATCTGGTCAGATATGGAATACGTTGGCAACACTTAACTGCACTGTTGTGACAGAGCATGTTCATTCTTGCTAGTAGGGAAAATTATACATTGCATATGCCTAGTGGGTAATTATGTGGTCAGAGCCACACAGAACTTTCAAGAGCATTAAGCACATGTGATCTGCAGCTGGGAGTTATTGACAAAAGAGAGGAGACACATTGTTAGGCTGAATGGCCTCTGATTAGGCTCTGAACCCAAGCCAATGCTCGAGACTAAGAAGAAAAAATTAAATGAACCAGAAAATATCATTCTCAGTAAAATACCACAGACAGATGTTCTCTAGCCAAACAATTTTTTCATGGCATTTGCTGTCTGTGACGTCAGACTCATTCGCTTTGTTTGGTTTCAAAGTCCCTTTTAGCCTAGGTTTTGTTTGTTTTTGCTGTAATTATTTATTTGCACTTGAAATCACAAAGGACACCAAAATTGTAACGAGCATATTAAAAAAACAACACCACCATCAACAAAAAACCCAAACCTGTTCCATTTAAAAACAGACTGTTTGGTCACTACTCCAGCCTGCCTGTTGTTCTTAAATTCAGAGTAGGCTTGTGCCCAGATACAGATATAACGGAAAGATAAAGTTCTTGTCGCAAGATTTATTTTACACAATGTGGCAGTCATCTCACTGAGGCAGCGGTAAACCACTAATTACAGTTTAAGACTTCGCTAAAATTAATACAAAATCCTCTGGGGAATTTGAGAAAGCGTTAACGGGATTCCATTCTAGGTCTATAAATATCATGATCTTCATTGGCGGATCAATGAAAAAGAGTGTGCTGCCATGGCAACAAGGCAAAGGGAGAGACTGAACAGCGTAGAGCGGGTCTAGGGATGCTATGTTCAAATCAGATAAGATGCAATCTGGTCACGAAAGTAAATGCGCTCTTCCCGAATGGTTTGGATTTGAACAGACACAATGTCCCCTAATATGTCCAGGCAATGATGATCTCATACTCACAGCAGTTACTAGTATGGTAAACTTTGTTTAAAGCATATAATCTAATAAAGACCGATGACGGAAGGTAAAAGAAACGTCATCAATATAATATATTTGGGGATTTACGTCGATACATCAAAAAGTATTTATACAAAGCACGCTTAGGAGAGAAAATCTATAAGACCGATAATTCGTACATTGGTGGGATTTTATATTGTCACGAAAACTTACATCTGATGGGACAACTCGCGAATCACTGACAACAAAACTAAGGTTATCACAGATATAAGATACCGTCACTTATACTTATAAAAACTGGATTTTCTTGTTCGATAGACACATAAAATACGCAAAAAAATAAATAAAATAAATCCGCGTCAGTCCATTCGTCAGTCTTTATGTACCGATTTCATTGGATCTACACGCAAATCGAAGGCAATATTCTCTTCGTAATATATTTAAAGGTACCTTTTCTTGACTCCAGGGTATTTCCCCATTGATGTAGCCCGTAAATGCTACAAATATGCCAAGGAAAGTAAAGAGACACATAGTCCGACTTCACCTCGAAGCGGTCGCCTTCCCTGTTTTACGCACGGCGCATTCCACACGCTCTGGCCCACTCAGACCTCGCGATCATGTGAGGGACTTGAGGGAGGACCTGAAGCCTGGGGAACGGGTAGCTGCGATTTATTCATTTAGACGGAGCCAGTGAGCTCGTAAAACAAACAAAACAAAAAGTATCTTTCTTTACAAAGTAACGGCAAACGATTTCTTTCACACTCCTATCCGGTTTGTTCAACATAAACTCTAACGCGTTCAAACTAATGAGTGTTAGCCTATACCTTTCAGAATTGTATTCTGTACGTCTAAGCGCAACAATTTGACTTTAACGGCTATTATATTTAGAACAATGCTAGAGATGAGCTAAATGTTATATAATATAAAGGGGGAGAAGCGAAGGGTTTTAGGTTGCTATTTGTCCTACAGTAAGCTTCCTTATTTTTAAATAGTAAAATGTACTATTTAAAGACATCGCGTACATGCGATGAGAAATGTTGGGGCAAACGCTAACAAATTAGGTAATAATCATTTTCAGACTTAATAATAACAACAACAATAGCAACAACAACAACAACAATAATAATAATAATAATAATAATAAAACTTTAAGTCACATATAAGCTAATAACCTACAAAACTAGCTCTGACTAGGTTATTGTATATTATATTAGTATAAATAAACTGTATTAAATCTAATTTCTTTATTCACCAGAAAGGGATTATTAAATGTTTTACAAGAGTTTACGTGTAACTTGGCGCGTGTATTAAGGATATAGCGTTTATTGTCTCTTCAATGATTGGTTCGTGAAAGCACGTGCGGTATTGACGCTTCCCCACGTGTTTGTTGACGTATGTAAATCAGGAAATAAGGCAGCAAACGTGTGTATGGAGAGCTCTGCTAGATAGCTACGTTTTTAAGCATCTAGTAACGTTAGCTTTTTAAATAATAGAAGTCTTATTCGGTAAAAATTATTAAGTGTTCAACATGGACGACAGTATTTTAGATCTGAAGAAACAGCTAATGGAAAAAGAGACGGAAATTGCTGCGTTAAAAATGAAACTTGACCAAATCCAAAAGGTCTGCATTAGCTAGCTGGCTAGCATTAGCGTGTCTAATACAACATTTGGATGGCTCCTGTTCATGTATTCTCGGTTGTCTTTCAAAGAAATATTATGTTTACGAAATTGTTTTCCTTCTGTTTCCTTAGGCCAACTCTTTAATAGCGGATTTACAGCATAAGGTATCGGATCTGACCCCTTTGAAAAACACATCCTTAACAAATGATGACATTTTGAGATACAGTAGACAGCTTATCTTGCCAGAGCTCGGTGTTAAAGGTAAAACATAGTTGCTTTAACTTACACGTTTACAGAAAGTATAGTGCGAAACATTTTGCCATTGCATTGGCAAAACAAACGCAAGCACAGCTTGTCTCATATATTTCCAGGTCAGATGAGTCTTTCGAACACGTCTGTTCTGGTTGTGGGATGTGGAGGGTTAGGCTGTCCTCTTGCCCAGTATCTTGCTGCAGCAGGTATAGGTAGGTTGTATTATCCAGTGTTTGCAAGCTCTAGTGTTACCTGTGGAAGTGTAATTTTGCTTTGACAAGCTCCTCTGTCCCTTCATTCAGCTTGCCAATCGGAATTGTTCTAAGAACGGTAAACAAAACAACAATCCAAAAAAAACCCCCAACTTATTGTATGTTTACTGCTAGGTTAATCAGCAATGCATTCATTAAAATGACAAGAGAGCTTTGGTAACACTGAAGTGAACCACTATTTAACACAAGAAAACCCATTTACTTTTTACCTGGAAACTAGTAAAAAGGAAATGTGTATTAGTACACACAAAGTGCTGAATTATGAGCGCAGCAAATGTTTGTGTTGGGTGTACCTTTCTGTACCTAATGAAATTATAATAATAGAAAACTTATACATATCAGACACTTATACATATAAACATATCATACTTGTAAGAAACATATATGGGCTTGGCTTTGCAAAACATGACTTTCCAATATTACCATGTTACCATGATGATAATATCATAATAATAATACCAATATTACCATGACTGCAATATTACCAATGACAGAAATCTCACTGATTACCAAACACAGTTGGACAGCTATATGGACTGCATGCCTGCATTCTTTATCCTTTATCTTTGTTCTTTAGTGAGTTTTTTTTGTCCCTGGTGTTATTCATATTTGTATCAATTAGTTGTTCCTCTTAGTGCCATACACCAGACCACATTAAAATCGAAACCTGTTTACATACAAGTTACACACAGATGTGTTGATTCACAGTTGCTGTGGCATTATGCTGAATATAATTATATATGAATATATAAATATTGTGTCCTTGCAGGGCGTCTGGGGCTGCTGGACTATGATGAGGTGGAGCTGAGTAATCTTCACAGACAGGTGCTGCACACAGAGCAGACACAAGGACTATCCAAAGCCCAGTCTGCAGCACACGCTCTCAGCAGGTGCCTCTCAAACCTTGTTCAATGAATCCATAATGTCTGAGAACAGGCCTTTCCAATGGGCTATGGCCCTAAGAGCTCTGCTGAAATTAACTTTAAGGTTCTCATAGGTTGAATTCTAGAGTAGAGTGTGTGCCATATCACCTCCAGCTCTCACCAGAAAATGCCCTTCAGCTCATCCGGCAGTATCCTTTCATGCTGCAGAAAACCAGTGAAATGTTACAGAGAATTTTTTTTTTGGTGGTGGGGATGCAGTGTGACCTCTGAAACTGTACATCTTATTTAATTATTCATCTAAAGGCATATTCACTATGAATTGGTAGCACTGTGCCTTAAATACTTGTTCATTAAATGTCAATAAATATCAGCAATACCAGAGCACTTATCTTCCTCTCAGTGCCATACTCTTCCTCTCTTATCTTACTTTCAGCTTGATATTTTTTTGAGCAGTTTCCATTGAGCACTAGTGAAATCTGATACTGAATCTAATTCTGAATGAATTAGCAACAACATTTAAACTATGATGAAAGGAACATAGTAAAGTGTAACAAGAAATGAGAGTCTGGGCTAGACAGCAGGTTCATGCAGTGTGAAGGGTTTGAGCTGCTGAGTCCTTGACCGCTCGTTCTTCATGTATGACGTTGTGGCGGACTGTTCCGACAACGTCCCTACGCGGTACCTCGTCAATGACGCCTGCGTTCTGAGCGGGAAGCCGCTGGTGTCTGCTAGCGCCTTGCGAATGGAGGGTCAGGTGAGACTGCTTCCCATCGCAACATGAACCCAACAGCTACATGCTTGCACTGAAATACTGCAGAACCTAGTTCTGCAGAACCTACTGCAGAACCTAGTTCTGCAGTGATTTAGGAAAGTTTTTGCATTCGTCCCTTGGACGTCTCGGAGGTGCGGAAACTGGCTTGGTTCCTGCTTTCACACAGCTCAGCGTGTACAACCACAGAGGAGGGCCGTGTTACCGGTGTTTACACCCCATTCCTCCACCACCTGAGACCGTCACCAACTGCTCTGACGGAGGGGTCCTGGGAGTGGGTGAGTCTCGTTCCATCCCTTTGGGACACTTCAAATAAAGCTGTAAACCAGCTTAGTAACAATATCAGTTATATATCAGTTATTGAATAAACGAATTACACCATGAAGGTCTACCTGCTAATGTTATTTATTGTACACGGTGTGTGTTATTTGTGTTTTGAAAGGTCTTTTTTTCGGGCTTAATGTATGGAAAACAGCTCTCTTGTGATCTGTATGTAATATGTATGTGTATAAATAAACTGCACTTATGTTAAAAGTTTACTTTTCTACATGTGACTACATTTGCCCCAGATCATTATAGGCACTCAAAGTCAGTCATAGCCCCTGTGTAAACACACATATTTCCCTCTACTTGCAGTTCCTGGAATCATGGGCTGCCTTCAGGCCTTAGAGGTTCTGAAGATCGCCTCTGGCCAACAATGTATCCTTCACTGAAACCACAGGAGAGAACCACGTCGTTGATGGTGGTGCGTCCGTAACCTCAGGCAGGGCCCTCCGTATGTGGCGGTGTCTCTCTTTGACTGGGCCGCGCAGCTTCGTTCAGCCAGCAGCTGCTGGTTTTCGATGGCCAGGAGGGACGCTTCCGCACCGTCAAGCTGAGGGCGAGGCGGGCGGAATGCGTCGTCTGTGGGGACATGCCCACCGTCACGGAGCTGCAGGACTACGAGGCCTTCTGCGGCTCGGCTGCCACGGATAAGGTTTGCCTTTTGTCAGCTGCAGCGTTAAATGTTCCCCTTTTCCCTGTGCAGTTTGGTATGATTTCATCAGCCCTGTTGCGCTGTTTAGTAAATGTCCACAAGAGGTCACTGCTACTCTTATAAGAAGCATATGGTATTCAGCTCAATGGGCAGTAGCCTATTCTCTGTTTAAAAAAAAAAAAAGCATGTCTTTGTCTTTAAAAGCCAAAAAAAAGCACACAAAGCCATGTGAGAGGCAATAGAAAAACCCTGCTCAGAAATCTCTACCAGAGTTTCATACAGAGACACCATTGTCTTACATGCTTAAGGATTATATATATTTTTTAGTTTATGTCCAGTTTCTGGTAACCCTCTAAACTCCCCCACTACATCAGTACCAACCAATACTGATTTAATTCCACTATATACTGGATAAGATGTAGTGTTAATTTTTTATTTTTCGTGTTCACCTCTTTCTTAGTGTCGAAGACTGAATCTTCTAAGAGCTGAACAGAGAATTTCGGTGCAGGTATCCATCATTACTTTGTGTATCCATCCACTTTGTATATAGCACTAGTTTCATTTCATGTTGTATTTCTCCACATTCTCTTATTACAGTTTTGCTTGTGTAATTATGCCGACACAATAATTAGCCGTGTATGTAATTCAAAGGATGGGCTTTATTCTAGTCCACTGATGAAATTGGTGTCATTGCCTGCAGGAGTATAAAGCTGTTGTGGCCAGGGCTACTCCTCATCTTCTGCTTGATGTTCGGCCCAAAGTCGAAGTGGACATCTGCCATCTCTCAACTTCAATCAGTATGCTGTCTAATGGTTTGATACAAATGCTAAATGAATGTATTGTGCTGCTTGGTAATTTGATTACACAGTGCTGATAGTTGTTTTCTTTGTTGGTTTCAATAGACATTCCTCTTGTCAGTTTAGAGGAGAGAAAAACCGAAGATGTGGATCTGCTGAAGGAGAAGATCAGCAAGCTGAAGCAGCAGATGAGCAGAGACGCACCAGTCCCAGGTCAGTGTGGGTTTGTTTGGTTTGGTTTTGTTCTGTTTTTTATGTCCACCTGCTGTTTTGTAGAAAATATTTGGTAGTTGCAATGGGACATGTATTATGAGAATTTTGCAAAATCATATAAGCATAGTAATAAAGCCTTTTATAAAAGGGAAATGTTTGTTATAGGGTCAAGATGACATTTTTGAAATAAATTATTCAAGTGCAATAAATGCCAAGCTTATTATGAATGGAGCGTGTTCCTCTAAGGAAATCAGCAGGACCTCATAACCCCTCCCTGCCTCCTGTGGTCCCCATCCAGCAGGGCCGCCCTCCTCAAACAAGCACGTGGCTGGGAGCCGCACTTCTCCCTCTCGACAGGGTGCTAGTACTGAGCCGCGCCTGTTAAGCGATCCTATCTTGTGTGTACAGTGAGCGCTCCCTCCGTGCGCTAAATGCCAGTGGCCACATATCGCAGGGCACTGCAGCCAAGCTCCACACTCCAAGGAGAACAAAGGAGGGGTAATCTGAGTTTCCTCAGGCCAATTAGGCCTTTGTAATGCTGCATTGCCAGATTACTTGCTTTTCTTGGATGACCAATGAAGACGGAGGTGACGGTGTTGCTAAGCAATCATTTTCCAACACAGAAATAGCCTGGTCATCAGAAACAGCTGGCCTCCTGTTCCATAACCACGTATTTGTATGAGGTGTTTTTATTAGAGATGAGAAGCTCTATTTGAGCTAGAGTGTTTCGATTAAGATAAGATTACTTAATACAGTTGCCTGAAATAAGGTTTGTGTTGGGTAATGACTGACATTATGAAACTATGCTACTAGCATTTTTGCCTATAGCTCCCAGAGGCACAAGAGGAAAAATAGCATCTCCACCCTTTAGCATTGCTCTTTGTGTGCAAGAGTAGATCAATAAGGGACGTGGATTTAGCTAACTGTGTTTTCTTGCTACCTCTTCCTTTTGCTTCTTTAGTGTTCGTGGTGTGTAAACTTGGAAATGACTCCCAGAAGGCAGTGCAGATCCTGGAGAAGATGTATGGATCAGAGCTGGAGCAAATCACCGTGAAGGACATCTCTGGAGGGCTAATGGCCTGGGCCAACAAGATCGATCCCACTTTTCCTCAATATTAACTGACATTTGTTGCTTGTACTTCTTTTTCCTAAATTAAAGCAAACCTGCCAGTGTGAATTTCTTGTTTGTTATTGTTTTGATATTTGAAAATGCTTATTCAAAAACATTTTGGCATTTTGGTCTGTGGTGTAATATGAACCGAGCTCTCAGGTGGATGTGTACTCAAGTTCATTTGACTTGATGTATTTAACTTAATAATATTTAGTTACAAATTCCATTTTATGTTTTTAATTTCAGTTAATTCATTTCAAAGTCGATTTTAGACGATAGTGTCAAGAGAAGAATATTGCCTATCACGGGTCCGTCTTTTTTAGGGCAGCTCATATATCCCTGAATTGAGTCCCAGCATCTCTAAGAATAAAAAGTACAAAGTCGTTTTTCTGTTCAAAGTCATTTGTATTTAAAAACGGAATTTTATCTCTGATAGATATTAGAAAAGTGTTAGAAGGTATATTGTTTAAACTGGGAATGATAGACTAAAATAACGTTACAATGTATATCTTTTTGTTAAAACAAACAGGAGGAAGAATGCTGATTTCAGTAGGTTCTCTGCAGCGCTAAAGCGTTGATCCGAGAATCAGTTCGTATGTGTGTAGATGCTGTATAAGTTATTGCACTTTGCAATTCGTTATTTTTTAAGAACTATACTTTTTTGATACTTAAAGGCAGTTTACCTTCGGTGTGCTGGTTTTACTCATAAGATCATTATCACACTGACATTACCTGAGACAGTAGAACTCGAGAATGATTTTAGGCTTTTGCATATACCTCTGCCTCGCAGATAACTCTGGACGACATAAATAAATGGTTTATTTTACCAGTAGAGGTCGCAAAAACTCTTGAGGCCTCTTTCCACATAACGGAAACGGTGTAAAGGATAGGCATGCGCGTGGTGTAAAGGCAAGGGGAAAAAAATCTAAAACACTCAGCATTTATGGTGCTGTAGTTGAGTCATTTTAGGCTTGAGAGCGGCGTTTGCTTCCACCGAACTTCACAAACCGAGGAACGTTTGTTTTCTTTCAACGGAGATGGGCGAGTCGTCGCAGTTGGAAACATAAGATGCACATGAAGTAGCTACCTGGAGCACGTAAGATAAAGAGTTTTCAAAAAATTATACAAGTTAGTGTTAAGTTTAGATATTAGGCGGTGTTGGCGATTTTAAAGCTTTTTAAACAGATTTTCTGTTACTAAACAAGGGATTATGCGGCCAAAGGTCTTATCTTCGTTTTGTACTGATTGTAGAGGTTGAAGTGTTTTCTGCAGGCCACTTGTTACGGAAAAGAAAACGCCTTTTCTAAATATTAAGGTAGTCTGTGTTTTCATCATGCAGTGTTTTTGTGATGTAAGTCAATCAGGGTTCATTACACAGGCATTTATTACTGTGTAGTGTTTATGAGCGAGAACAAAGCCATTGTATAACTTGTTTTGCTGGCATTCGTGGTCCTTTGCCAGCTGTGATCGAGAGTGGGAGGATCCTCTCCAGATGTGAAATGGCTGTGGTTCCAGATGTTAGTCGTAGGGAATAACTGTTACAATAAGGAAAAAGTGAATGTAATTATTAGGGTATGTGTCCTGAAATAGGTAAACAAAGGCCAATTTTTGAATGTGGTTTTATAAAGCCTTTTTATAAAATTATATTTCCCCCACCGTATTTAGTTGTTAAAATCTTAAAAATCTTAGCTTTGAATAGTTTTGAGTAGCTGCTTTTATCTAGTGACTAGAAATTAGTTTTTTTTTTTAACCAAAGAGTTGTAATTATGTTTAACATGTTTATTAATTACAAGTATGACTTCTTTTTTTAAAATTACATACTATCCTTGTGTTTTAATTTTGTCTTTTTTAACAGAGCTTGGAAAACAGGACATAAGAACACAAAGTGCAGCTCTAGGATGACCGTCGCTCTATCAAGGCTCAAGCTGGGTTCCTGATTGCTCGGCGGAGACATGAGCGGAGCATTCGTCAGTCCAGGATGTGCACCACAGAGCAGTGCAGGTGCTGAGGCAGGGCAGTAAGAGTGAATGAATTACCACACCATAGCTGTAGCTGGGCAAATTAAAGTTAACAACATTTTCATAGCCTATGCAAAGGACCGTCCAAGCCTGTGACAGGTTTCGCTGGTCTTCTGCACCGGGAACGGATGCCCATGTAGAACAATCACTGGCTCGGAACGTCCGAGGTAATCACGCCGCAGCTTTGAAGCTTGTCACCTCTAGTTTCACGCAGCAGTCATCTCAGCCGCAGGAGGGGAGCCAATGTCTGCCTGCAGCGGCACACCTCCTCCATCCGTGCCCAGAGCCTACCTCAACGCCCAGCACCCGCCTTCGCCCCCCACCCCGTCCCCCACGCACCCAGGGTCCTCCTGCAGCCGTCTGTCCAATGGGAGTCACAGTGCTCCCAGCCCCACGCTGTCCCGAGGGTCCCTCCACACCGTCTCCTTCCTCCTGCAGATCGGCCTGACCAGGGAGGCGGTCAGTCTGGAGCCGCATGACCTGTCACTCAATGCTGTGAAAGATCTCGTCTGCTCCATCGTTGACCAAAAGGTAGAGATCTCAACTCTTGTCTCCAGAGCAGCATATTTTTTCGGACTAAGGCCACGCTTTTATTATTCAGTAGTTGTGCTTGGATATGTAGGGAGCCTCTGCGTCACTTACAATAGGTGACAACACGATCCCATTGGGCTGGGCCTCACCAGAGTGCCAGGCCGCATGTTATACGACGTAAGATGTAACTTAAACTTCTGTATAGTAGGCATGTTGCTTTTATTAGCAGTTACGAAAGAAGAATCTCTCCTAGAAAAACCATCCAGGTGTCAGTTAGGGTTAACCTGGCAGACATTTATTTTGGAAACTTGATATCATTGGACTTTAGGAGAGAACACAAATTAGTTACTAGACAGAACTACCTGTTAATGGCTGTCTCACATGAATTTTGTCCAAATGGGAATGAAAAGAAATCCCTTTGAATGTTATTTCAGTATGTTTTGTTTTATATTATATATATTTTGCATTAGTTCTATGTGATTTCCATTATACATGTGCTTCTGCCTGTGCAACATCTAAAAACACCTACTTGGCTGTAAGTTTCCTATATGACTATCTTAAGTAAACCAGCATCAGAATATCCATCACAGAAGGTTTTGAGCAGAATTAGCCAGAGTTGTGGAATCCTAAGTTCACTGCATTTCAACTGGCAGTCGTGTGCCACTGCGAGCTGTTCACAGCTCTACTGCCCATGGGTGAGACATGTGGCACAGCCTCACACAGTCTCGCCGCGATCTCCTAGACAGGCGGGCTGACAGTGTTCCTCGATGCTTGGCTTCGCGTGATCAGCCTGCACGTTGCTGGACGAGCTCACATTCCTTCAGGCTGGTGTAATCCCGCCGTTCTTTATGGGGGCGTTAATGTGGACTTGCTAGTTATCTGAAGCTTCACTTGAATGGACAGTCCAGTGTTGGTATTTTCTAGAAATCACTTTCTGACAAGAAGGTTCACCCAAAGACAGGGGACAGGGCCTCTTTGCTCTTTTGACACAGCATTTTTAGATAGAACTGCAAATGTAGTTTGTCATTTGGTTAGGGGAAACATTTGCCAGTGGCATGATGTCATGGTATGGAGCTTAACTTCTGTATTTGTGCGTCTGTGTCCGTAGTGTATTGTGTGCAGAGTTTTTTCTGGTCAGCTTGTGTCATCTTTCCAAAAATTAACAGCTGTTTTGCTGAAACCAACAAGATGCATGAAGTGCTCTTCACATTAAATGCTTTGTGATTTAGGTTTATGTCTTGATGCAGCAGACATGACAAAAACATACAAAACTGAACAAGGTTGTACAACTCAAAACTGTTCTGAGCTGTTCTGAGCTGTTCTGTATGCCTTCGCCCTTTTCCCCAAGTCCCATGGGATGAGCTGTAAGCCCCATCTGCTGAGATCCAGCCCAGCAAGATCATATGGCTTTGATATCAGTGGAAAATATGACTGTAACTTCTCCCATCGCCCTGGCCATCTTTACACATACAAGTGTACACTCGAAATGTGCTCACAAACACACACACACACACACACACACACACACACACACACACACAGGGACACGCTTTCGGCTCAGTGCTTGCCCAGTTAACAGGCGTAGACAGGAAAAGTGTTTTATATTCTGATAGCTCATAAGATATGCCTTTGGGTGACTTTTGCTTCTGGCGGACAACCAGGAAAAGTAAACGATTCACCAGCACATTTTCGACCATTCATTCATCTTCCCATACTCCAGATGTACTTTCTGACCTGTGCTGCTCAGCAAATTCATTTTTTCTGGCCTGCGAAACTGCTGGCTTGATTACTTGATTAGTTGTTCCACTATGATTTGTTTCAGCTACTACATTTGTGAACCAGATGTTTATTAATAACAGGGGAATTAGTATAACACAGGAGTGCACCAGCTCTAGACTTGTGGTCATGTTTTGACTGATCCAGGACACACAGAAGGCAGCTGTGGTTAAGGGAACCTAGGCTGGTGACCACAAAGATGATTTGAAGCATTAGTGGATTAGACTCAGGTATCAGACGTCATCTAAAACGTTACTGTTTCATCTCTGAACAAGGTACCAAAGGCAAGTTCTGTTTGCCGCTGTAAGTCCCTTATCTATATCTGCACTGATAATATTAATATTAATTTAAAAAGTTCACAGCCTGAGGGGAAAAATGGAAATAATTTAATTTGGAATGAAAATGTTTAGAGAGCTTCTAAATAACAGAGCTTTGTGGCGAACCGGCCCTAACCACGGTGCGCTCTCGCTTCTGAGCTGAGTAATGCACTCATTGCAGTGGAAGGACACCATGCGCACACGCCGAGCTGCCCCGTTCTGAGGCGCTGGGGGGAGGAAACTGATAATAAAATGTTGGCTACGTGAATCTGGTCCTGGAGTAGTGCTCCAGACTGCAGGTGATTAATATCAAGGGAGAAGCATGCTGCCATGTAGGACAGCCAGGTCCCTGCCATCAGCCATGCGGCATAAAACCCAGCCATTTCCATCCAGGTGGAGACCTCCATCCTCCTCAAGGGAACGGCAGGATACCTGGAGCGGCGGGCGGCTTCCTGGACCCACACCGCACGGCCGGCCCTGGCGGCCTGCCGGGTGAGGGAAGAAGCTTGCGTTAGTGATGCGCTTCACTGTTTTGAGGTTGCCTTAGTTCGGACCCGCTGCCACAGAGGACAGAAGTTCACCACGGCAACGGTGACATGCGAGAAGCATTCCTGGCATTTCCAAGGGCTGACGGTTGGGAAGGATCTATCAAATCAGACATCTGAGGCCTGGAAAACTGGCTTAGTGTTTTACTAGCTTCACCATTGCAAAAGATACAATCAAATATAGGATTTTCTGGTCAGATCTTAGATATCTGTAAATGTGAGAGAACCATTGCATAGGCTGCTGTATTTTAATGTAAAAATGTAGTTGTGGGGGAATGTACCGCGTATGTAACGACCCCCTCCTGTCCCTCTCTGTCAGAGGGGATGATAAAACTAGCTGTGAGGAAAACATTTTGCAGCTTTTTTGGCAAACACATTGGAAAAAGGAATAAACTTTTCAAACTTTCTCAGATGGCACTGCTATGAACATTAAACCTTAAAACTTGACTTTGGAATATTGGAGAGGCTGGAAACACTGTACAGTAGGATGCTAACGCTTTGTGTTCAGGCAAGTTAGCAACTCTTCCTATTACTGGATAGTGCAACAACTTTTATTATCTTTTATTATCTGGGCAAAGGCCCCATTTGGAGATGCCAATGTATTAAAAAAAATGTTACAGAATTTAGCACAAGACTGTATGTTTACAATATTAAAAGTAATATATGCTAAAATAGTTTACATTGTTTGGAGTTGATTTGAATGCATGGAGAGATGTGTTTAATTATTCCCAGTACTTCTTGTTCTCCCATTGCTCACTTAATAATGCAGATACTCCATGTTTAGCTGCTCTTCTTTCTGTGATAGCATGTTAGTCTACAACACGCTCACCGAAATCTACAGGTGCTCCCCCACAGTAGTACGCAAGCTCACAATTTCACTGTCCATCGCCATACTGTGGAATGTTTAAGCAGTATTTAATAGTTTCAAATATGTCCGGTTATTTGGATTTCCATGGAAAATGTTATCTGATTGATCTGGCTGACAGGAAAAGGGGGGAAATCTGCCTTCTGTTTTCTGAAAGGAACTTTATCATTCCTGTAGGTTCACTGAAAGGGTAGTTGTCAACATTAAAAATGTTACCAGGGTAACAGAGAGCTAGAAGCAGGATCCAAAACATCAGTAGAGAAAGAGTGGTGGAGAGGGAGAGAAAGAGAGAGAGAAAGAGAGCACATGGAAATTGGAGTGTGCCATGATCCTACCGGCCAAAACTAACTGTGAAATGAACAGGAAATAAGTTCCCCCCCAGCCGTACCCTAAAAGCCCATATAGCAAGCCTCAGTTTACTCCTATGGAAGAAACAGTAATTCAGTTGTCCATCCAGGGTGATATACTGTTACTAAAACATTCCAAATTCCTATGAACCAAGGCCCGTAATGAAATGCAACGGATCGGGTTAATGGTTTAGCATGCAAATGACACTCAATGGCAAAGTCAGAACTTACATGCCTTCGTATTGAAGACATCTACATAAAAAGCACTTATCTACTGAGTAATTCAGTATTAAGCAAATTCAGCAATGATACATTTCAAATAAAGCTCCTGCACATTTTCTTAGGGTGCAAGACAAGCAGGCGTTGTTCTGTTTCACACATCAGTAACCAGGTGTACACATGGGTGGTGCTTGTTTGCAGACTGGATGTACTAGGCTGCGCTTGTCTGGTCAGACTTGTCCAGTCCAGTCCAGTCCTGACGCTGCATGCTCTCTTGTGGAGGGAGGAGCTTCATCTCCACCATCTGCACATTCACTTTGGCACTCCAGTCCAAGTGCGAGACGGAGCACTCTGAGAAAACACTCCCACAAGTCAAAAATCATGGCTCCCAACAACATGACCCATCAAAAAGCCAGCAGCAGGGTGAGGATGAGTGTGAGTGTGTGTGTTTCAACGTGTGTTGGAGATTACTTTCTGTCTCACACTCACTACTCTTTGTGTGTGGGTGTGTGGGTGTGGGTGTGTGTGGTAAGAATCATTGCCTGCACCACAGCCACGTGGATGGCTGCTTCTCTGGAATCATGTGTATATGGATGGAGAGACTTTGCAGGCTAAGAACTCTGTGTTTCAGTTGGGGATCAGGGTTTTTCTGAAGCATGGCAGTTTTAGTATTGACTAACAAAGATTATCTCAGTTTATTCTGATTTTATATATGATAAAGAGATATGATAAATGAGATATTTTGGCCAATCAGATCTTTTATTGTAGGGTGCAGGACTGTATTCTCTCTGAACTACAGTGTCTGTGAAGAACAGGATATTGCTTTCTGTAAATGTACAAATCCATATACAGAAATACAAAGAACTTTGCACAACTCCTCATTGTTCCATCCACAAAGTCAGCTTCCTGGATTCAGGAAAATAATCTGTATATTGAGGTCATGGTTTTCGTCTCCAACAGCTCGGCAAACTGCATCCTAATGCTCAATTCAGACACATCAACTATTACAATTTTTTTATTAAAAAAAAAACAAAACACTGCAGTTTCTCATAGCTCACGCACATAACTGCTCATTCTCTATGTCCATCAGATTGTTGCAAAATAACCGTGTAGCTGGAACTTCTACCTGGGGTCTGGAGTCCAAGCGAGGTTAACTGTCCTCAGGCCATGTACGAACCTGCAGCACTCAAGATCTGACAGATAGCTCTGGGCTCTTGGTTTTAACGGCTCATCAGTCCGCTCCAGCTGCATCTGTGCTGAACCACGAGAGTCCAGGGAATATTTGTCCTAGTCCTGGGAAGCAGGGAAGAGAAGAAGTGCGCATTGTCTGCTGTCCAGCCTGAGGCCTGGGCTGGACCTCGCCGAGGTCCCTCGCGCTGAAGAGCATCGCTCACTGCGAGTCATCGTAAGTAACATCTGCTGACAGGAAGGAATGCAGGGTCAGGGTGTAATGCTCCGCGTCACCCCCCCCGACCCTAGTATAAATGAACCCGAATGTGTTACGGAACTGACACGATGTGCTCCCCGTCGCTCCTCTACGTGTAGGCAGGGTCATTATAACTGGTGTGCCCTGACAGGCGGAAATGACTTCATCCACCTCAGGGTTGACTCAGCAACTTGTTCGTGAGTTTGTATAAATCTTTCCACTAGGGAGCCTCTCCCAGAGATAAGCAGGCTGTACATGATTTGCACCATGGCATGTGTTGAAAGTACAGGCTGACGCTTGGCACCACAATAGCTTCAGACCCCTTGTCATACGAAGCGAACAAGTGGAAGTTGTGAACTCGTCCTTGGTTCGTTTTGCCTGGTCCTTTTTACAGCTGTATGACACAAGCTCTCCCTGCAGAACAAATGCCCAGATGTCATGGAGACCCAACAATGGAGCCACTGTTAGCACTAAAAAATGGAGAGATTTCCTCTCATTATGTTAATAGCAGCAGGTTATTACAATGAAAACCATATGGAGGCCTGGCATTTCTCAGCCTCACAAACAGAGGTGCTAATGCTAAAGATTGGCATGGACAGGTTGACAGAGCTGTGTTGTGAGGTGTTTTCGTTAGCTTTGCTTTTCCTGTCTGTGTGTTGACTTAAATGATCTGCTAAGCTGATAGCTCCTTCTTAACAAAGAAGTTTGAAAGGGTCTCAAGAGAAAGAACCCAGACCAGCCTACTTGGGACTGGTATGGATAAGGGTTGTGAGAATACTTGTCCATCACCAGATAGAGAATGGCGGCCTGCGGCTGTGAAATGCCCTTTACACGCCCAGCTTGGGTTCGGCTGGAGTTGTAAGGTGAACCACAGCCATGGCTCATTTGAATTTGATGATTCGTGTGAAGTTTTCCAGAAACTGTCTGAAATGCTGCAAGGGCTCCATGATCGGCCATTACGTTAGTTTTTAAACAATTGACTTCTCTGAAATTGCACTGAACAAAAAGCTAATTGGCAGTGTTAGGTCACTGGAAATTAAAGTAAAGACATGGTTTTAGATTATGTCTTTATTATTTTTCCTGTGTGAAGTTCCTGTGTGAAAGGTCTTTTACTCTGAATGTTCTCTTATGTTCACTCTGGGAATCAAACCACATGCAGTTTTGACTGCTTGTTCGTTTTAGTAACTGCAGTAGATATTAGTGTCGTTTATTTTGTCTAGTCAATGTAATGGAGATGCCCTCCAAAATAGATTTACAGTGGACATTTCATCCTTGGGTGGATTTGTAAACTTGTAAGCTGGTTTCAGCAGTGTGACTTTTAACAGCTGTGTCTTTTAACAATATAAAAAAGACAACATAAGAAACATAAAATATAGATTAGAAATAAAATATTCAGTATGTGAATATTCAGTATGTGCATTATGGTGTCTCCAGCAGCACAGAAGCCTCAGTGCCCGTGTTATAGTGTGATGCTAATGCTGTAGGTAATAAATGCATGAAAGTAAATCCTATGAATACAATCCACAAATGGGGAAAAAAAAAGTTTTTTCCTTTTCAGCTCAAGCGCAATTTAGTAAAATGCAGCAAATTTTTAAGCAAATGTGTTTTAAGAAGATCAAAAGCACCCTGAGATGAAATTCTAGTTTGATGGATGTTCTGTTTGGTTTTTCTAGAACTGGAGATTAGCCTGGTGGCTGAGGCCAGCGGAGGTGGGGAGGGGGGGGGGGGCAGGGTGAGGCCAGGTCTCTGGAAGGCCCTATAAGTGTGCTGGCAGTTTGGCTGAAATGTGAACCACATGAAGGCGAATGATGTTGCAGATGAGTTGCGGAGTCGGCCGCTCCTGGTCCCTCTTCTCCAGCTGTGCTGCTGTTTGGCTTGGCGTGATCCGACGGTGAGCAAATAGTTTTAGGTAATGCACCGCACTGGTCCACGGGCTCCGTCATGCCGACTCGGGGATGGCCGGTAGCCGTGGAGATTATAGGCAGCGCAGCTGTCCGCTCCCACGAGGAATCACCTGCGATGAATTGTAGGAAGGTTTCCTGTGTTCGCAGTGCTACAGCATGCAATACCCGCAAGATTCAGCCAGACAGGCTGGTGGTACAAAGCCATATATCCAGAGGTAGCTGTTTACTTACAGTCCACGCATTGCAGTTTAGGCATTTTGCATTGTTTGTATGTGGTGACAGGTGTATTTAGTTTCCAAATGACTTTTATATCCGTTCTGATGTGAGATATGAGATTATTGTTTGAAATCAGATTTCAGTGTAATTATATTTCCAACTGATTATTCAAAAAAGAAGAAAAAAAGATATATTTAATTGTGGAAATGTTTTCCTGCAAATACAGTGGTTCTGAATTTCAGCTTTGCATGGCTTTGCTTTGACAGGACAGTGATCCTCAACCCTCATCCCTCTCCCCTCTTCACTCTCCCCGCTCTCCTCATCCCTCACTCCTCTCCTCTCTCTCCTCTCCCCTCTTTACTCTCCCATCTCCCCTCTCCTCTCTCCTCTCCCCTCTCCTCTCTTTCCTCTCCCCTCTTCACTCTCCCCTCTCCTCTCTCCCTAAGCTGTTGTCTCATAAGAGAAAAGTGTGATTGCCACAGCTGAAAGTTGAAAGGACGTTTGGCTGTGAGAGAACCATCTGTGAAACAGATCCCGCCAGTTAAGTTCTTAGTGTTCTTTGCCAGTTGTTCTAAAATACTAATTTACTAATACATTCCTTAGTAATAATGCATAGTATTTAATGCATAGCACTCAGTTTGTCATTATTTAGTAACTAAACAGTTACAGCTAATTATTACAGAATTATATATTAAAATAATTAGACTTTAGAATAACCTAAAAACATTCTAAGCATAATTCTTTGCTCTATAGAGTAGGCTGCCTATAATCTCCACGGCTACCGGCCATCTCCGAGCCTGTCTATTTAATACAGAGATTTCTCCACTCTGATCCTCCAGTGCCAGTGGCGAATGCTTTTCCATAACCTCTGTGTCTCTAAGCCTTGTTACCTCAGTGAGGCAGTGCTTCACGTGGTACTGTTCTAGCCCTGCTCTCAGCTATTGGCCTGGACCCCAGCTGCTTCTGCATTGGTATGGGAAACATGTGGAGTAGAGTGGGAGAGGGAGAGAGGGAGGGAGGGAGAGGGACAGAGCGACATGGTGCCAACAGGAGTTGCCTCCTGCTGCTGGGGAGGTGCGGGGTCCGGGGCCAGGGTCCGGCACAGGGAGCCAGAGGAAAGCCTCGTGCAGGAAGGATGCCTTCCAAATGGCAGCTGGGATGAGGCTATAAATCACAACGTGACTGGGGCCCTGCAGGCGGAAGCAGGTTTGCTCTTTTCAAACTGGCCAGAGTGGACCAGAGTAGGGGGGAGGAGGTTCTGTGTTTGGGGTCCGATCTGCTTCCTTCACAAAACCTTCATCAGTCAGTGACACGCTGAATCAGCTTCCTACTCCTCACATCTGCTCACCTCTGGCCAGACGTGGTCTCTGTTAGCGCTCGCGTGTCGCTGGGCCCGGATGGTTACTCCACCGGCGCTGCGCTTACGCGAGTTCAGGGAACCGGGCCTCCTTGTCCCAGCCGGAGCGCGAGAGTTCCAGCCGCCTCCCCGCCTGCCTCGACTCCCTGCCTGCCTCGACTCAGTGCGCACGTGCCAGTGGATCCTTCGTTGCCATGGACACGCTGGGCCCATTTCCTGCAGCAGGCTGCTCCTTCCACAGTGCTGTACAGGCATGCAGATAAGTTAGCCAGCACACAGTGAATGTGTTCTCTACATGTTAAGGGATGAAGGTGGACATGGGAGCATATTGACTTTTATTATGGCTGTTCTTGTGATATTTAAAAGTAGTTTTGAAATGTATATGGGACTTAACTACAAGTTGGTAGATTATGCAGAAGGATGTGGACCCTGTGCTGACTGTATTTTTCTCTACCTGGTTTTGGTAAGAAGTGGAGAATAAACAAAAAAATGTCAAGACAAGTCACCTTTATTTCTATAGCACATATAAAAGATGGAAAGTCAACCAAAATGTTGTGGAATAGCAAGTGAAAATAACCATTGTAAAACTATTGATTATTCAAACTACACAACAGTAAAACAAAGTGTTAAAGCCACTGTGAGAGGAATAGGACTGACAGGACTGGAGTCTTTAACCTTAAACCAGCTGAGCGTCAAACACCTAAGCACAGCTGAGTAGAGATTGTGAGTGAAATGAAATGATAGAATGACATGGAAAGCTAATAAAACAATTTAAAACAAATAATAAAAACAAATAATGAAATGTATTAAAAGGTTCAATTAATGCAGTAGTTTCTTAACATGGTAGTTTCTCTCCCTTTTAACACAAAAACAAAAACAGGCTCACTCTCACTTCTGTAGCCAAAGAATAACATTATTCGGTCTTCATGAATGCCCTGCCCATAACGCGCTGAAGGAAACTGCTGTTAATACCACGTCTGAGTTTTACGAGGTGCCCACGCTGGGGCTTCCCTCCTCTAGCTGTCTCCTGAACCATCATGAGACACTCTTTTGTTTTACTACTGCTTGGTTTTCCTCCACTGTTGTTCACACACCGCGTGTGGTGTAGCGAGGAGTGGATTCTGGGATGGTGCCCTTTCCTGGTCTCAACCACTCATCTGTGCCACAGCCGTGCGGCTCCCCGGGGCCGCAGGTGATGCCCGCTCCCTGCCAGGACTAGAGCCCCTGAGTCTCGTTGGCCCTGGCACTGGATGGGCAGGATTGTTTGCCGTACATTGTGTGCGGGGACAGAGCCGGGAAACAGCTGTGGTTGACGGACTTTCCAGACTTGTTTGCTGGCAGCGCGGGACACCCTGTCCAAGGCACTCATCAGGACCCGGCTTTGATCAGCATGTTCCTGTCTCTGTCAGACCCTAACAGCCAGCATCACATAAACACTTAAACCAGCTAACAGGACAGGGAGCCAGGCCTCCCCATCATGAACATGAGAACTGTAAAGAAGATCATTCTAAGGAGTAAGAGATTTCTCTAGCAATCCCTTATTAGCCTTCCTGGAATCCTCTAACTAACCCCCTCTGAAACTCCTCGCTAGCCTCTCTGAAACTCCTCGCTAGCCTCTCTGAAACTCCTCGCTAGCCTCTCTGAAACCCCTCGCTAGCCTCTCTGAAACCCCTCGCTAGCCTCTATGAAACTCCTCGCTAGCCTCTCTGAAACCCGTCGCTAGCCTCTCTGAAACCCCTCGCTAGCCTCTCTGAAACCCCATGCTAGCCTCTCTGAAACTGGTAACAAAATGCATGATATATTGCAACAGTATTGTGTAGGCCAAATAAACTGCTGTGACATGTTATTGATGGACTGATGCAAATAAAGTATGATATGTTTTACTAATCACAATTATCCTGATTTTAAAAATAGTTTTACCATCCGATGATAATATCTAGTTACTATTTCTCAGTTACACGTGCTTTAGCTCACTTTTGGAAAAATCTGTACTTTTCTGAATTTCCAGCTTTAAATCAGTAACACTTATTTATATTTCATTTTACTTATGATGAAAAGAAATACTTTTCATGGCAAGTATTTATAGTTTTTCCCTCATACGGTTACTCAAGTCTATTTACAGATTACAGGCCTGCTCTTTTTGCAGCACCAAAATTGTCAGACAGTTGGGCATATTGCACTGCTTTAAACATAACCATTTGTAGAATAAAACCAGGAGACTTACACAAACAATAAAAAAATGAACCTTAGGACGTCTTAATTAAGAAGTAGATTGATGCTGATGACCTTTGGGTGCTGCGGTAAATCAAAGGAACCTCGCTGGTTTTTAACAGGATATTTTTTCATTCCCACTCAGGCTGCTATTGAAAATCTACTTTAATTTCTTCTGGCGTCATCATTTGATTAAAGGCACAATGGTTTTAACTGTGTAGTTTTATACTTCTCAGCCGGTTACTATTATTGCTTTACAATAACTTAATTTTTACATGATTAGTTCACTGAAAAAATGGAAAATGATCATTTGGGGTGGTTTTCTGTGGAGCAAAGGGTCATTCCAGTTCATGTTTATATTGTGTAACTGTGTCTCCTGCCTTCGACAGGTGGGATCTCTGGTGACTTAGGAAGAGGAAGTGACTCAGTATTGGCGGTTGAAAACACATCCTGGCATTGATCACACAAAGAGGCTGATTCTTGAACTGCTCCGTTTCAAGAGGAGCGTAATCTCACTGATTAAGATCTGTGATAGCAGGCGCTGGATTTTTCATCTTAACAACACCACCATAGATAACAGCCCCTGAAGAAAAACTAGGCATGCAAGTGGTGCAATCTGATCCCAGATCAGACCAAGGCACATGCCACAAGTACCCTGATGTAAAGGTTTGCCTAGTGCACTGACCCAGACAAAGGTTTCTTGCCATGAGTCTCGGGATGTAACGTGAATTGCTGCTGTGTATGAAAAGACGCTGTGGAAACAAACACGTCTTGCCTTGCCTATGTGCCTGACACAAATATAGCCTAACTACATTAGTTATGGCCATTCAGTCATAGAGCTGTTTTAAGCAGACTCTCTGTTAATATTGTGACATGTTAATATCTCTGTTAATCTCTGTTCATATCTAATGACATTTAAGCAGCCTGCATAGCTTATACATGTCAAATACAAGGTAGAGCAAAACACATGCTGTCAAATACTAGGAGCATTTAGACATGTTCAAACTGAACACTTCTGACTTTACAAATGTCAGGGAAAAAGAATAAATGAAAGGCTTGGTAGAGCTTTCCTCCCGCCTGTAGATGCTACGGATCTGCCAGGAGGAGAGAGCGTAGCCTGAGGAAGTGGTGAACAGTGGGGTGACTCATCGCGCTGGGCTCTGCTTCAGCAGATGGTTTTCAGGCCGCCCCCCCTTCGCTAGAGTAATATCCCGGGCATCTCCATCAGGCGTCCCGCACCACATACCTCCCAGCTTGGATAATCTCCTCACGGAGAGAGCCATGACTCAGGAGGGGAGACGTGCCCTGTGCCTGTTGCTTCTGTCCTCAAACCCATCTTTTCCTCGCTGGCACTCGAAATCAGAATGGATTTATTTACATGTGGATTTTACGGCCCACAGTATTGTTGGGTAATCCAAATCTGAGGTGGTTGTAAATGTACGAGAGTCCGCACGTAAAGATCTGAACCATGACCATGTATGAGAGTCCGCACGTAAAGATCTGAACCATGACCATGTATGAGAGTCCGCACGTAAAGATCTGAACCATGACCATGTA
>JAOXYF010000011.1:2076818-2107681 GCA_028565775.1 Sternarchorhynchus goeldii
CCCCAAACGTGTGGCCCCGCCCTCTGCTCTGCGCAGCCACTGACTGAAACTGCGGCCGTCGGCCGTGGCCTCAAAGCAACCGCTCACTGCTGCTGCCGGAATAAGTCGCCCTGATGTGTACACACTGCTGAAACAAACTTGTGCTCTCTCTGGAGATTCTAGGGGGGGGGGTCTGCCAGTAAAACAACTCATGAACTACGTGATTAATGTAGTGGCTTAAATCTTGCTGAAGCTCTGTCACAACGGTTTGGAATACGATCTGAGAGCTTGAGTCTTTTTTTTTCCCCTCTTCCTTTTACTTAACTATTCCAATGGGTGCACTGCAAGATTTTAGCCGTCAGAGAGACAGTATATATGGAGTATATATAGAGCCCTCTAGTGGACGTTTAGGGAAACAAAGAGTAATGGAGGAAGGATACAACAAAGCACACTGACTCGACACAATGTGTAGCTTGAGCGGCGTTTCCGTGAAGTATGTGTGTGACGTGTTATGCCGTGTGTGACGTGTTCCCAGGTTGCGGGCTGAACTACCACAAACGCTGCGCCTTTAAGATCCCCAACAACTGCAGCGGTGTGAGGAAGAGACGCCTGTCCAACGTGTCCCTGCCAGGACTGTCCATGTCGGTCCCCCGTCCTCCCCAAGCGGAGCACCCCGCCGTGACCCCGGACGAGGTGAGGGGCCCCACCCTGCCCCCTGCCCCCGGCCCTCATCCCCAGTCCACATACTCTTTTAGGGCAACTCTCTCATGCTTCCTGACTCTGGTTCTTTCTGCCTAGTCTATACAGTACATGGGTGTATACAGTAATAAATACACACTCGCAAACCCATTTCAAGTGCAACTGAACAGGAAGTGATTAAAGTTTGACTTTAGGCACCATCCACTAAGTGTATATTATACTGTAAGCTTATCTTACCATGCCTGCGCAAGCTAACCTCCCTCAGGATGAATGGACATTACACACAGGAAATGCAGCTTACTGCTCTGCCTGTTATGGCCCTGCATAACTGAACTACAGTGCCTACAGAATGGTGATCAAAAACAATATGAATCACAGTATATATTTTACTCGGGTCATATGATGTGACGGTATAGTTCTATTTCAAGCACGTGCTTCTCCATAAACGCTTGAAGACAACGTTGCTAAGCCTTTGTTTTCTTAGGTGTCTAAACAGTGCATATGAATGGCAGAGTTAAAAACACAAAACAAAACACACAAAAAGAAGAAAACTGACCTCTATAAAAGCATGCCGGTACTTCAGCTTGTGAGGCTATAGCCCTGTGCAGAGGATGGCCCTCTGTGTTAACCCTCAGGAACTGTATTGAAAGTGGAGTCAAGTAAATCAGTTCAAGTCCCTGTGGATTCCATTCTGGGATTCTGTGCCACAACTCCACACGTGTGCATGGAGAGGGAACCAGGCTGGAGTCCCCGCTGCCCAATGGCTGAGTCCGGTTTTAATAAAGCAGCGTGGACTGTTTCAAAGCAAAAACAATCCAAACATAAATACAGAAAATTGGAAAGACTTACTGTTTGTGTTTTTCAACACACGACACTGTTTCCCATTAAACGCTGCAAACAGTCGGGCAGCGTAGTGCAACGTACGTGGTGCAGCGTGAGGGAGACCCCTCGCATCAGACACATCAGACCCCTCGCATCAGACACATCAGACCCCTCGCATCAGACACATCAGACCACCCGCATCAGACACATCAGACCCCTCGCATCAGACACATCAGACCACCCGCATCAGTCACATCAGACCCCTCGCATCAGACCACCCGCATCAGACACATCAGACCACCCGCATCAGACACATCAGACCCCTCGCATCAGACACATCAGACCACCCGCATCAGTCACATCAGACCCCTCGCATCAGACACATCAGACCACCCGCATCAATGAGGTGTCCGATGCATCTCCAAGTGGCAAAGATCACATGTATGCCCCAACCCTCCTCACCCCTCTCGAACCGACATCTGCAGAAGCCCCATCCGGAAGCCGGGAAGCGCCTCCCGTCCTGGAGCGGCCGGCCCATCTGGATGGAGAAGATGGTGCTGGGGAGGGTGAAGGTGCCGCACACGTTCGTCATCCACACCTACACGCGTCCCACCATCTGCCAGTACTGCAAACGTCTGCTTAAGGGCCTGTTCCGCCAGGGCATGCAGTGTAAAGGTGAGACCTCGGGGGGGAACCTAGATCATACACAGTAACACCACCACATCTACCTAGATCATACACAGTAACACCACCACATCTACCTAGATCATACACAGTAACGCCACCACAGCTCTGGCTTTTTTTTTTCATACTCTTCCTTGTATGCTTTCAGACTGCAAATTCAACTGTCACAAGCGATGTGCATCTAAGGTACCAAAAGACTGCCTCGGCGAGGTGCTCTTTAATGGAGGTATGGCCATTTCCCTGGTGTAGTGCTTTGCCGGTCTGAGACCGGAGCCCTTAGGCTGGACAGGTCATTCAGCACACGCTCTACTTGTCTTGTGTCAGAGCCTGCCAGCCCCGTTCCGGATTCTGACACCACCATGGAGGTGGACAGCAGTGACATGAGCAGTGAGAACACCAGGAGCCTGGACGACACAGAGGAGCCCACCACACCCGACGACAAGGTCTTCCGCGACAACCCGTTTGCGGACCAGGAGAAAGACGAGGAGCCTGTGAAGACTCCTCAGATCAGGTACGTGGGCGCCGGTTTAGTATGCCGTGGGCTGAAGCTGAATTTAGAGCCCTGTGATTGGTGATGGATACTTTTTTCTGCACTTTATTTCACAAATGAACACACCTCCTTAACAAAGAAGAGAATCTAGTTAATAATTCCAGAAATTTGTAGGGATGAAAAAGAATCTGTTGTACTCCCATACTGCTGTCTGTTGCTAAAAAATATATATATATATAGCTTTGGACAACTGTTATAGCACATGCTAGCTGGGGTTCAGTTCCAGTTCCTCTCTCTCACACTGCTGATCTTTCTTTAGCCCATCCACTAGCACTAACATCCCCCTGATGCGTGTGGTTCAATCCATCAAACACACAAAGAGAAGAAGCTCCACTGTGGTCAGGGAAGGCTGGATGGTACACTACACCAGTCGAGACAACCTTGTAAGATCAACCCCTGCTTTCATTAACAGTTGAATTAAATGAATTATTATTTCATTAATTTCATTTAATTACTCTTAGTTGAAGCTGCAAAAACCACAACTTTGAAGTGTGACAAAAAAAAAACAAAAAACAAACAAAAAAAACGGATTTTTTTTTTATTTTTATTAAAAAAAAAGGATTTTCTTTATACATTTATAAGAGGTGCTAAGATCTAAGATGGTAGTTTTTTCTCTTTTTTTTTATAATTCATGACCTTAAATCTTTCCAAAGATCTAAAAAAGTAATAGTTATTATGAAATAATTCTTGTATTTCTTGTCCTCAGAGAAAGAGACACTACTGGAGGCTAGACAGCAAAAGCCTGACTCTGTTTCAGAATGACTCAGGAGCCAAGTTCTACAAGGTATGAATATGTGAGGGACATTCTTTTTGCTCTTCCCTCTAATGATCACACTCTCTCTATGTAGACAATATTTCCAGTGATTGGAGTTGTGGGTAATATGGTTCTTTGTCTGCTGTTTCAGACAGAGACATGGTCAGTGGTACAAACTGTGTGAAATGTCCCCTCCCCCGCTGATCTGGTTTCACTTTATGCAATGTAAAAAAAATTCACCCAGGTCAAAGTGGGACACGTTTAAACACTTTATCATTTAGTCATAATGTATCGGGTCATTCTAGTACTTCCACTGCAGTTGTACTGTAGAATGTGGATATTTATATTTAAAAACAATTCTGAGAAATGACGGCACTTTGATTAGTACATTGGTAATGAATATGAAAATACTCCTTCATGTTTTCTCGAAATTACAATTTTTAAATCTCATTATTCTTAGTGATTGCATATATACTCATGAACGATCGGCTTTAGGGAGACTGATGTACCATTTTCCTAATGGTGGTGTGTATTGATGTATGTTTGGTTACTGTAAATATAATAATAAGTATCAGTAATGAATGCGGAAGCAAAATGAGACATGAAGCACCAGCAGTACAGTCAGACAGCATTAGGAGTTGCACATAACTGGTATCTCCTTTCCTGCTCAGTGTCTGAGCAGCTCACAGCTGGGGTACCGAGCCAAACCTCTCTATCTTGGGGGTATTTCCAGCCTCTACGAGCTACAGTACTGTCTTTCTTAATTGAGGAAGCCTTTGAACAGTCAGCGTGGAGGTGCTGAAGCAAACCCTCTGTGTTCTGAGGTTTGGGAAAAGGGCCCCTGGTCATAAGTGCTTTTGGTTGTGACTCTTCAGTTCAGCTATTCTTTTTCAGAGCTACTGCTTTTTTTCTGTACGTGTGTACACATGCTTTCTGGTGGTCATGTGTCAGTCAGGAGCTGAAACACTGCCTTCGTTTCATACATTTGGAAGTCATAGCCGGTTCTTTGAAGACGAAAGCCCTGTAGTTTTGGTTTCTCTCTGCTTCTTTTATGGGTTATGGGGGGCTTCAGTCCTGTCTCCAGATAACTGCTCCTCACCAAGACCACCCCCTTTCAGTGTGTAGTGGCCATCGCCGGCACAGAGTCTCATTGACTTCAGCTCCACTGTCGAACACACACCCACCCACACGTAAACACATGCAAACGCTTGTGTGCGCGTGCACACACACACACACACACACACACACACACAACACTCAAGCACACGCATAGTAATAGAGCCTTTTGGTGTGCTGCCTTGTAATCATGCTGCTCTTCAGTGGGTTGATCACGTGGTGTGCCCCCTAACCACAAACCCTCGAGCTGAAGCTCAGAGCAGACCGCTGTTGATCACAGCTACCGTTTCCCTCCGCGCTGCGGCCGTTTAAAACGCTGTCTGAAGCCAGCTTGCCTCATTTGTCTGTGAAATGTCAGAAGGTATACAAAGCTCGGCTTTATGCTGAAGCTCTCCCTGGGACAAAACCGAAGCGCTTTCGACTGCATGTTGGCAAAAAATACTAAGTTCTAAGGAGTTCTAAGGACCTCCAGGTATGGATCTGAAAGCAGGAGGTGGTGAATGTTCTCTCTGTTTTAGTCTGACCTAATAGGAGAAGCTTGGTTAGACATGAATGACTAACCAAAATTCTCAATGATGGCTCTCTTTTTACTAAGGAAACTAAAAATGGAATGTAGTCATTTTATTTATTTATTTATTTATTTTTCTTGTTTTTTTTTTTTTTTTTACAGGAGATCCCTCTGTCCGAGATCCTGCAGGTGGAGGCAGCTAAGGACTTCAGCAGCCTGGCACTGGGTGGAAATCCACACTGCTTCGAGATCATCACTGCTACGATGGTTTATTATGTAGGGGAGAACACAGGAGGCCCCCACCTCCACATCCACAACCCCACACTGGCCGCTTCCGGCGTGGGACCAGAGGTGGCGCTGGGCTGGGAGAAGGCCATCCGCCAAGCTCTTATGCCCGTCCCTGTCACCCCTCAACCAAGTGTGGGAACGGCTGGAGGTCAAGGAAAGGATCACAGTGAGTACAGTCACAGAAGGGGTTAAAGCATGCAGGGTGTGGGTTCTGTTATTGTTATACGTTCACATTCTTAAAAGGTAACACAGGTATACTCTTGTAACATAGCAACACTCGACTGGCCAAAACTGCTTACTGTTTGAATCATGTCATTAGTGGTAAAGTTGAAAAAGGGCTACACTGTCAGTGCTGAATGAAAACAACAGAACTTCTACACATTGGTAACTTTATTGGAAATTGAAATAATCTTATTACCTACTCATAAATATTTTATTCCCAGTAATTCTGCTTAATTTAGATCTGTACACCTCGTGAAATGTTCACACAAAGAGCAGATTAGCAGATTCAGTGTAAGAACATAAAAACAAACTTAAATGACGCATAAGGATACAAGGTTTGCATATGAGAGTGATGACAGAGGGAAGCTTAAGGGCACACTGGGTTCTGATCACATTAATGATTGATCGGTATCACCCCCATATAGCCCAATTTAACAGTCTTGTGGCAGATCAAATCAGTTAAAAGCAAGCTTAGATAATAAAAAAAAAGTAAAAAAACTTTTAGTTGACAGTTTGCCCCATGTGTATTGCTGCTCATACTAGCTGGGAAACTATAAGTGATTTCACACCTCTTATTTATACCTCAACATAATCCAAAAATGACACTGGTGTTACGGTTAAGTGTTGTAAATGACACTGGTGTTACGGTAAAGTGTTGTAAATGACACTGGTGTTACGGTAAAGTGTTGTAAATTACACTAGGATTAGTATTATAAATGGTGTTATGGTAAAATGAGCATCCAGAATGATTTTTATTTAAAAAGTGAGGATGAAATTTCAAGGCAGTGATTTTGTGGAAAAATGACTAAACATAGATAACTGTAGCATGTAGTTTTTAATTTAATAGTACTAAACAAGTATCTAAAATATCTTTTAGTCCAAGGATTATATTATATATGCTGTTAGCAACTAATTAATAATGAATAGAATGATGACAAGTGATTCCAAACTTACTCTGTATAAAGTCTGTATGTGTAAAATGAATGTAGTGGCTCATTCCTATTTCACTATTAGTATGATGAGATGTCATTAGCTGGTTGCCTTTCTTTCGCTGTGGTCTTTCATCTGATAAGTGCTGGTAGAAAGTTCTTCATAAACTCCCTCTAGCAAAGTTCATCTACCTACGGTCGGTTTCTGGAGATTCCTCTTCTACTGAGTCAGTGGAAATTGACTCTAGACAAGCCGCAATGCACAAATTTAGGCTGGGCTGTTTCAAGTTTGAAGCTCATCGTCGTACCTTTCTAAAGCATCTATGGCACATGTTTTTGTCTAAAGCAGGCTTGTTCTGCTTGCTCTCAATCTCAGCAGGACTCCACTACAGATCTCTGAACCCAAGATTCTAAGCTTTCGAATACATTACTACTCACTACCTCCAAATGCCTCACTGCTTGTTCCCATAGAAACAAAGAATATTCCTAGAATGAAATTCCACTAATCCCAGTGCTTAAATGAATACCCTGCATCTATGTATACGTTTTGAATGCAAAGGTGTACAGCTTTGAAACATTTCATAGACGTATAATAATTGTTTACACTTTGTATAAATAATGCTCTCATAATTGATTGCTTTTTGACTAGTTTACTTTAGATGGGATGTCTTCAGCTGAATTTTTGTAAGCGGATCTGCCAAGCACCGTTTTCATCTGTTGTTATTTCTTTTTGTGTACTTCCACAGAGGACCTGTCTATCAGCATTTCTGTATCCAATAGTCAAATCCAGGAAAATGTGGTGAGTGTGTATTTACTCCACACTCCACCGCAGTGCACGTCCAGTTATTATTGTTTTTACTGTCAAACTCGCACTTCTGCATTTTCTGCAAAAGACAGTCCAAAGTTGTACCATAGCTGAAGGCCTTCAAAAGAGGAACTATTGAACTATGTTCAAAAATCCTGACAAAAACACAGTACACTACAAATAAATAAAATCACAGACTTGATCGTTGGTATGAGTGTGTGGTTAGTAAATTAAGAGTACTGCTATAATGTTTCCCCATGTTCAGGATATCAGCTCGGTTTACCAGATTTTTGCAGATGAAGTTTTGGGATCAGGCCAGTTTGGCATCGTATATGGAGGTATGGCTGTGAGGAGACCATCAGTTGTCATTTATAGACTTTTTCATTTCGCTTCACTTCACCATTTCTCCCTTCTTGTGCCACTTTTGTTTATAAACCAGCAAGAATTTAAATAAAACTTTCACATTTGTTAAAAGGGAAGCACAGAAAGTCGGGCAGGGATGTGGCAATAAAGGTGATAGATAAAATGAGGTTCCCCACCAAACAGGAGAGTCAGCTGAGGAATGAAGTAGCCATCTTACAGGTGAAGTGCCACCTTAAACACATGGTAGAGTAAAAGCTTAATTACAACAGCAGTTACATGCATCATGTAATTGGGTTTCTTTTTTTCCTGTGACAGAACCTGCATCATCCTGGCATTGTCAACTTAGAGTGCATGTTTGAGACCACAGAACGAGTGTTCGTTGTCATGGAGAAGCTCCACGGAGACATGCTGGAGATGATATTGTCCAGTGAGAAGAGCAGGCTGCCTGAGCGCATCACCAAGTTCCTGGTCACACAGGTTCACAGCTCTTTCTGTGTCCTTAACCCTTTAGTGTCCTTCCAGGTCTCTCCATATTGAATCCTTTCCTTTGTCTTTCTTCAGCCTTGTTTATTCTGGCAGAATGCTATGAATGGAACTGTGTTTAGACTAGTCTGGATCTCATCAGGAGGCTGAAGTGAACCTCAGCTCCAGTGTTGGGGTCTGTGGTCTGAATAGAACAGAGGGGCCCCTCCGGGAGGGGTATGGAGGGGGTGCAACAGGAGCGTGTCTATTAGCTATGGATCTGCAGCCTCCAATTAACAGCTGCTCACCAGCTCTGATGTGGTTGAGAGGCCCCAACACTGTCTGATGGATGTATATTTCACTGAAAAAGAAATGATAAATTTGAGCCAATTTGATTTCCCCAACATGTGTTCTCAACATGCATCATAAAATGTATTTATCTTGTAAATGTGGAAAGATATTTGGAAAGCACTTCAAGTAAGGTTTAAGGTATTAGCTTGAGTTGGACCTGGAACATGTTGCTTTTCTTTCTTGTATGTAGATTCTGGTGGCTTTGAGACATCTGCATTTCAAGAACATTGTTCACTGTGATCTGAAGCCAGAGAATGTGCTGCTGGCTTCTGCAGAACCCTTTCCTCAGGCAAGAGGCTTCAACGTCACCCACAGTCACTAGCTGTTGTTGTTTTTTGTTATCATCATGAGCTAAGCTACAAAAAACGGCCCAGAAATGCCCCTTGCGTGCTCATGAGGACAGTTAGTGTGGTTTTTCCTCTGCAGGTAAAACTATGCGACTTTGGTTTCGCTCGCATCATCGGGGAGAAGTCGTTCCGGCGCTCTGTAGTGGGCACTCCTGCGTACCTGGCCCCCGAGGTCCTGCGGAGCAAAGGCTACAACCGCTCTCTGGACATGTGGTCAGTTGGGGTCATCATCTACGTAAGCCTGAGTGGTACCTTCCCCTTTAACGAGGATGAAGACATTAACGACCAGATCCAGAATGCTGCCTTCATGTATCCATCAACGCTTTGGAAGGAGATCTCCTCAGAAGGTAAGAGACCCCGTCATACTTCAGCTACGCACAACGATCCTGAGCTGACTAAAAATGTTTCTTCAGTTTATCACATCTCAAATGTAATTCATTCAGTAAAAATAACACTAGTTGTCTCCACAACAATTAGTTGTCTCGACAGAGGATTAGATTTTTCTTCTGTAACGTTGCTTACCATATCATTTTTTGTTACTAAGTAACTAATGCATGATTCACTACTATGAATACATTAAAATGGTTGCTATTACACCAACCATTATGAGGTGGGTTCAAAGATAGTCCGATTATATTATAGAGGTTCTGACCACAGTTACTACAAACTGCAAGTCGCGTGCCACATTTAAAAATCTATTCAGTATAATTATCTGCAAATGGCCGAATGTCTGTTTTTAATACTGCTGTCAGTGCTGTATTTGAAACAGACAGCCATACAGTACATGCTAAGTGTGTGACCCACCCCCTTGTCTGCCATCTTAGACCTTTAAGCTTTTCTAAGTCACACAATAATCCCCTGCCATGCTGACTCCTCCCTCACCACAAGAGTCCCGCCCTTCTGAGTCACTCAATAATCCCCTGCCATGCTGACTCCTCCCTCACCACAAGAGTCTGCCCTTCTGCCCACCCCCGCTGTGTGCTACAGTTTTCTCTCTTCAGATTTTATCTCTCCAGATGTCTTACCTCTTAGCATCTTCAATGTAATCAGAACTTTCTTGGCGAATCATATTAATTATTCAGATTCTGTTGATTATTTGCATTATTTGTACTGTTTATTATAGATTTCAGAGCATAATTAGGTGACCTTTTGATATCATCTTGACCTCTTTTATCTGCCAGTCTGCTTAATTGCTCTTTAATTAGTCATTTGAGTAGTCAACTACCGCACTTCTGTAAGCCGACCTAGATATGATCATCTACTAAATTATGTAAATAAATGTAAATGTGAATTCGTTCTCGACCATTGATATCTTACGTTTCCATCAGGCCACAGATGACATTTGTCCGTTTTTAACCCGCAGCAACAGATCTCATCAACAACCTCCTCCAGGTGAAGATGAGGAAGCGGTACAGTGTGGCCAAGTCCCTCAGCCACCCGTGGCTCCAGGTGAGACAGCAGCACGCGTCCCGCGGCCATGACACCCCCCCCCGCCGGCCCCGTGTTCTGACACGCACCTTTTTGTCCTGCTCCGCCAGGACTACCAGACATGGCTGGACCTGCGGGAGTTCGAGACCCGCCGGGGCGAGCGCTACATCACCCACGAGAGCGACGACGCACGCTGGGCGGGATACGCCGACGAGCACAGCCTTGTCCACCCCAGGCACTTCATCATGGCTCCCAACCTGGATGACATGGACGAGGACCCCTAGCCACCACGTGGAGTGCATGCCGGACGGAGGACAGTGTCAGGACTGCCACTAGGAAGCGCTCCTTAGCTCCTAGCTCCTTAACAAACTGTAGATGAAGAGGTGAGACCACAGCACTGTGCTGGGGTAGGATAGGAGGAGGGTGGGGGTGCGGAGGTGGTGAGCGTTACCGAACCAGACAGGATAATGCACTGCAAAGTACCACGGGCAGGGTCAGCATCAGTGTGAACACCCTGCTGTTCCTGGGTCAGGGACACAGTTCAGGACCCATGTGTGATGAAGGGTTTCTACTTGTTATTGTTGTTTTTCCAGGTTAACCCTAGTCAGAGTTGAAAGTCTAAATGACAGTATATTGTTGGTATGCATTCCGCTCTCTAGCACTGACTACCCTACATCAAAAGGTGCAGGTCTCTGTCTTATTCGCAGATCGAGTGCTCTCTCTGTTAACTGTTTTTACAATAATGAAAAAACAGCCCTAGGGGATATGTGATGTTAAAATGGGAGATACGGTTAAGGGTGATGTCATGAATTGTACTTTTCTTGTGTTTTGTTTTTGTTTTGTTTTGTTTTGTTTTTTAAAGCAAACTGGAATAGTATATTTTTTTCTTTTTTTTTAATGTGCTGGCTGAATAAGATTTGGATTTTACACTAAAAGTTCATGCAGTCGGTGACTGCAGTTTCTCTCAGTCCACTTGAGAACAGTGTTCAAGAGAAGCAGATTGGAAGAAGTAGAGCGAAAGAGTCCCTTTACATGAATTACAAATGATTGTACACCAAACCTTAAATAAGAAATAAACCTTTAATAAGAAAAAGCAACGATTTCTAGACAATTGATCTAGAATCACTAGTGAAATATCCCCAGTCATTTGAAACCAGACACCTTTCAGGATGTCTCTCTCTCTCTCTCTTTCTCTCCCCTCTCCCCTCCCCTCCATAAATTTAACTGGTAACTTTGCTAGATTGAGTGATTACCAAATGTTACTGAGCCATTGTCTGTCTTGCTCTTCCATGTGTAGGGAGGATGTCTGGTGTCTTACACAAATCTGTACTAGTCATGGTTTGGAGGGCCTTTTCAACAGCACTACAGTAGGTTAACACAACTTCGTAAGATTTACTAAAAATTCTAGGCCGTTTACACACAAGACAGTTGCTCATAACTGTTACAGAACATGGTTTAATAATATTATTGACTTCCCTTTTTCATGTGAGCTGCACACTGAAAGAACATAAATGCATGGATGTACAATAGTGGTAGTTTTCAAAATCAATTCCAGAACTGGACCATCAATGAGAGGAGGCAGTAAAAAGACTTTGTTGCTGTTGTTGTTGTGCTGAACTGATTTCATCCTGGGCCTGTTTTCACTCAGTCCAATACGATATTATCACAATGATGAATGTCTTCTCCCTCACCGTCCTTTGGTGTGCACTATGGGATGGAATTCATGCATGTATGGCTTGTATAGTAGGATCTCTTTCCAAACTATTTAATTTATGGAACGCAGTTCCCACTGGACAATACATGCGTGCTTATGGTGGTTTGTCCAAGCCCAGAGTAAGGAAGTCATCGTAAGCAGCTCGATTCGACTGCTTTTTCAAGTCTGCATGAGATGGAAACTTTTCCGTCACTTTTTGATCCTGTAAACTGGGAGAAGGGGTGGTTTCTCCCCTGGACCCTTATAACAGTTACTTTATGTTGCCGCTGGATTGGCAGGTGTGAGTGTTTTGTATATTTTAGTACATAAACAAATAAATGTTCTACTTCATATGTGTCATTATTTACTTCATAACTAAGAATGCATCTGAAAGACAATATGTGGCATAATCATTTTAAAAAAGAACAAGAGTGACGCGACTGAGGTAATCACTACAATAGGATTACAACCCTTACAATATTCTATATACCCTGAGTTTCAGCTAGCAGAATGTGCTAAATAGAAAATAATTCTGGAAATATATTCCTTAATGTGTGCGTGTGTTGTTGGTTTTTTTTTTTTACATAGAAATGTAATGTTCCTTGGAGTATCTGATGAAGTAGGCTGAGCAAGGTGCTAACACCACTAAAGTTATGGGTTTGATTCCTGGCATCCTAGGATAAATATGCAAATCACTTTTGATAAAAAGCTCAACCAAATGCTATGAATGTAAACAATAATAGGTGTGAGTTCCAAATACGCTAAACAATTCAGATCATATGAAAAAAAAAAAAAAAGCCGAATTATTTAAGTTTCAAGGCAACAGTAATGCTTGCAAGTTGAAAGTAGTTGATAAACACCACAAAACTACTGCCTCAAAAGTGACCACATAACTGAATCACTGCCTCAGCGGCTCAATTACAACATGAACTAAAAATACAAACAGACCAGATCGCAAAGCCTCATAGCCTTGTGTGTAAAGAGCATAAGCCCTGGACGCCTTAGCAATAATAATACCATGGTCATATGGACTGGCTTTCACCCGCTTTCCTACATCTGGACATGTTTACATTTGGAAAAATCCTAAGGATGCCTTTAACCCACAGTGACCAACTGTTACATGTGGTGGTGGATCTGTAACGCCATGGGCAGCCATCTTGTGTGAATGGTCAGGTTCAGCGATAGTGCTGTGGTTCAAAGCTCCCTCCTGGTGTTCTTATATAGCAAGATGACAGTGGCTTCATACACACTGCTGAACAAAACCGTACGCTGTTCGAGAGTAAACGCCACCTCCCCCCATTTCTTATGAAATCACCAGACCTAAACATCAACGTGTCCATGTGGCGTATCCTGAACGTAAAATGTGAAGCCAGGGTCCACCTTCTTCACCCATCACTTCAAGGCATGGTCCAGGAACACACTTAAGGACTTTCTTATCCTTGACATTCCCAGATGGGTTGAAGCACCTCTCAAAGAATATGGTGGTGTTTCTTCTTGCCACTGAGTATGAAACAAAAGCTAATTAAAAACAAATTCTCCTCGTCATACCACATATACGTGCCTTGTACATCTCAGGTGAAATGCTGTGAATTTTCAGTAAGAACAAGGCTCAGACACATAATAAGTTAATGGCCAGAAAATTACGTTTCCTTCACAGTTGTCAAAATGACAACACACAATGATAAAATGCTGAACTTGGGTATAGTTTTTTGGGGCAGGGGGAATGCAGTGTCTTTTGAATTTTGAGCAGAAATTTATGTAAAACATAAAATATTAAAATACATATCAATAAAAACTTCTGTTTGCATTATGTTTACACCACCTGCAGTTGCACAGAAAACCCTTTTTATTTGGGCTATGCAATTATGACTGAAAAAGAAAAGTATTAAATGCTTGCAGCCTGCTCAACCCAACTGTATGTTTGCACTCCAGGCTTGGGTTCCTGAGGTATGATATTAATCTGCATGCGTGATGCTGGTTTGTGTGTGTGTGTGTGTGTGTGTGTGTGTGTGTGTGTGTGTGTGTGTGTGTGTGTGTGCGTGTGAGATGCCCGCTGGGTTAAGTGCTCCATAATAGTGGCACAGTAAGTCGCATGTAGTGTGCAGCAGCTGGATGCAATTGAGTAACCACTGACCATCAGGCTGGCTGGCCCTCCTCACAACACTGGAGTAATGAGAGAGAACACTTACTGCAGTATTCACCACTGCTCATGGATATACATATACATGTCAATGCCCCCCCCTTCTGGAATACAATTTTCCTAAAATATTATTTTTAAGAAACACACTGTAATCAATACTGTAATAACTCTTAGGGACTCATAAATCATCGTTTTGAAGGTGCAGAAACCAGTTGTGCTTTGTAATCTCATAATGGCACCGCAGACAAAGCATTGCTTGACATTCGGTATAATGTGTAGGTAGTTAATAGCTTTTTATGGATCATTTCCAAAGACACTCACCTAGTTTCAAGGAACTCAGAAATGGAACGGCAGTGGCTCCGCCCACCAGTAGTTTTCAGATGAAATGAAAGGCGAGGGAAGAGAGAGTGTAGAAGAGGGGTTGAAGGAAGAGAGAGTGTAAAAGAGGGGTTGAGGGAAGAGAGAGTGTAGAAGAGGGGTTGAAGGAAGAGTGAGTGTAAAAGAGGGGTTGAGGGAAGAGAGAGTGTAGAAGAGGGGTTGAGGGAAGATAGTAGAAGAGGGGTTGAAGGAAGAGAGAGTGTAAAAGAGGGGTTGAGGGAAGAAAGTGTACAAGAGGGGTTGGGGGAAGAGAGAGTGTAGAAGAGGGGTTGGGGGAAGAGAGAGTGTAGAAGAGGGGTCGGGGGGGTGGTCTCAGCTCTGTCCCCTGGGCCGGGGAAGACTTGGAATGAGCTGCTTTATCTGCTGCCTCTTCAAATTGCTTAAAGATGCCAGTCGTGCCACGTCGCTCTCTGATAAGTGCTCATCTTCGACAGAGAGGAAAACCAGGCAGACAAATTGGCTCTCGCCCCATTCCATTACCAAAGCTTGTGAAGTGAGGAGAAGTTTTTTTTATCATCATAGTGCCATTTAGATAAGACGCAGGATGTGGCTGGATTGTTCCTGGATCAGTCAGCTGCACAGTGAGTGATGTTTCACCTGGACTGGAGGCTCAAAATGAGGATAAGCAAGGCTCTGTATGAACATGTCTAACATCAAGTGCTAATCAACAAAACCTTTCAAACATCCCATTTAATCTTGGCATAATCACGGTCACAACCACTTCTGTTCATTACAGAGGACCATGGAGACATATTCCTGAATGGTTTGCTTTACTGGAGTTTTCTGCACAGGGCAAGCACAGACGCATTCTTTCGTGGTTAGCACAGTAAGACAGAAAGCCGAAGTATTTGGCCCGCGTTCTCCTGACCTGCCGGAGAACATACGTGAGCCCTGTAAATGCTGCAGGGACGGCTAAGCCAATCCCACAGCCGAGCGGCAGGCGAGCCGGGTCCTGGCATTGGGCCTCGGCCGTGATGTAAGACTTGGCTGTCCTGTTAGAAGTCGGAGAAATGCTGAGATGAGAGAAGTTCACAATGCCCATGTTGTGCAAATATTCCTGATGAAGTCCAGATGTTGGCATGCGGTGAACAGCATTGTGGTGGAGCGTAAAACGATGCAGGCCTGGTCCTCTATGAGCCACACCATTTCCCATGCCGACACACACACGGAACACCAGCGCAGCTTAAATTCAAGGGCAAATGTATGGTAATGGACCTCGTTACCATACACATATGACCTGACATGACTGCTATAACCACACCTTGCTTAGTCAATTCAGTCACTTCTATTTATATTTAAATAATAATAAGAAAAATAATAAATAATTTTTTTTTAAAAAGCAGCATTACAAGAACTACAAAGATTTCTATTGGCTCAGTTACAATATCAATTCAATTCTATTATCGTGTTATGTTGTGTTAGAACATAAAATTCATTTGATATATGATGAATGTTTCAGTACAACATGACCTTAATCTTCTTGATAAAGTCCCCGGTGAGTCGAGTTCAGTTAGTTCTTTTTTGTACCACTAGGTGTCATTCCACTCACAAATACCAGACCTTACGCAGCCCATCTACCGTGAAACCACAACAATAAACTAAAACACTTTGTACTTGCAAGTACACACTTTAAATTGCTGTAGTAATATGTCTGTACATCCATCATTTTTAAAAATATTATAATGACCCATTTAGCCACATCGTCTTTTTTGGAATATCAGAGTTTCTGGTGCATAATGAGGTGTTTTACTTGTTTCTGGACCAGCTTTGAATGGAGGCTCAGGTCGCAGCTCTGTGGTTTGTGTGACGTAGCCCTGAGTCGCAAACAAACAAACCAACAAAAATGCAAACAGGCAAAAAGCAAATGGGTTAAGGGACCAAAGTGATGGGGGACGAGCAAAGGCTGTTTGCGGTGGTGCAGGATCCATTTCATGGAGAATCCCCACTAGAGCAGCCTAGCAGGCACTTTGATAGGCTCCACAGGCAGTTTCACATTCCAGCTGGGCGCCTCGGACACTGCCTTGTAGGGATGCCAACTGAAAACGGTTTATTTATTTATTTATTCGCTTCGTTACTTTACATATTATGTTTATTTATTTTTATTCCATTATCATTTTACATTCTGATATTTCTATTCACAGGAGAAAAACTATGCAATGAAACAATGATTTTATTGTAAATATCTTCCTCTCTTTCTCTTAGCTAAGACAGAGACAGTTTTATTTTAAGGGGATAAAGACCTTTGAGAAAACAGCATCAGCTGCATGTCACCAGTCTGTCATTAACAGCCTTGTGATCACTTTCTCAGAACACACTGGCGCTGAACTAAAGTGTCTAAGCCCTACACATTCAATGAAGGAAACCACAGTTTTGGTGCTAGAGTCCATCATTTATCTCATGTGCAATCACCTGGAACACATGGTCAATTTGTTCAGTTGTTTTCTCCACATTAAGGCCCAGGTGAGAGTTAAACACCCTGATGAGCTGTTGACACCCCTGTTAATGTACACAGCAGAGTTCCAAAAATGTCAACTTGCTGTCAAGGTCAATTCCAATTTGAAATAAACACTTCTGATGGATTAATTTATGGGTTTCATATTGATTCCTATGAGGAGTTTGTTCATGCGGGGGGGTTGGTGGACGGAAGACCCGCTCCTGAAGACCCGGTCCTGAAGACCCGCTCCTGAAGACCCGCTGCTTGCCTGCGTGGTTCGTGCTGCTCCAGCTGAGGCGGAGAGGAGTTCCCGCAGCCTCACACCCGCTTCCTGCGAGTGGCTGCAATACGCAACCTCAGAAGGGGGCAGGCACTGAGCTCTCAAACAAGTGGCAATATTTGCTCACCTGAAACACACACGACTCAGCAATTGAGGGCCCGGGGCTGTGGAGCGTGCCTACGTGGCCCCAAGCAGCTGTGCAGCTCAGAGGAGTGGGAAGGGCCAGGAAGTTTAGTGACGGGGAGCTGCCCCCCTGCCAGGCAGCTGTTTATCGCCAGCCGTGCCATTGTGTTTTATGGGTGGGAAGGCCGTATTTGTCCTTAGCCGCAGGAGGCTGATGAAGTACTAATCTGCCGAGTAGCTGCGTCACTGGGGCCTCCTTGTTAGCGGGCTAGCTTGTTAGCCGTCGAAGCTTGTAAAACGCAGCCTGGATTCATGGGCTCCCCTGCCAAGGGTTTTCACGGGTAAGCAAACACAGGCTGGGCACTGATGGGATACGCTGACCGGCTGGGAGAGCTCTGGAAGTTGCAGTCTAGGCAGACACAAAGAGCCGCCTCCACACACACACACAACTTTTCAGTACACCTAACATATTGGACATCTCCATATCGATGGAAGACTACGTACAGCAAGAAGGAAGTGCCAGATCTAGTCTCATGAACACTGTCTTATTTTGGACATAAATGAATAAAAAAAAAAAAAAACTCCTACAACTCAGTGCAACAACAATCCAACAAACACATTGGCTAAATAAAATCTAATCAGGCCGTGGCAGAAAGTGGGGTTTTGAGGCGCTCGTCGATGTGGATGTGAGTGGCAGATGGCTGGTCTGTGAGCAGGGGCTGATGGTGGCTGTGGTAATCCGAAACTCACCAGTGTCCTATCAGGCTCGGAATACAGATAAGGCAGAGCCGAAGAGCAGACAGGAACAATGGGAACTGGAACAGTGAAATGCCTTTGGATTGATGTAGAAACGAGATTCTCAAGGGCTTCGGAACCTCTGGGCCAGTAAAAAGGCAGGAGCCTTTGTTTTTAGTAATATTAAATATATAATGCATCAAAAATAAAGCTTGTGTTTGGTTTTTTTTTTGTCTAGTCTCTTATGCAATTGTTCAGTAAGATTTTAGGAAACCATATGGGAACAAATGATATCAATGAGCTTTTGCAAGATCACATTTTGCAAGCTTCTGATAGCATACTGTCCATTTTTCAAGAACGACACATTAAACATGGTCCTTATGGAGTCTCAACAACCTTCGTCGTGATTTTTTAGTTCTTGGAGGTCCATCCATACTTTATTCTGGATGTACTTAAAATCATCTTATGAAATTCAGGGCAAATAAAGCTTTGGGAAGTTTTTGATGAGCAATATTGGTTGAACATGAAATGTAACTGAAACATTTCTAAAGTTGCTGTTTTTTGCCGTTTAGTACTGATTATACTGGTCTTTCCTTAAAAAGCACTTTGGCAGCTACATTTTTCTGTTCATGATTAAGTGCTTCCTTACCTTTCTGGAGTTGCCATGATTTTTTGGACACTTGCACACCATGGCTGATTATATACGTGCTGTTTCCGTCAACAACACACAAAGTGTCACCAATGAACTCTTTCAAAACCAGTTAACTGATTCATATTTTTTTAGAAACAGGTATGTTCCAAATACAGAAATGTGACGCCCTCTTTCAGATCTATAATGTAAAGGGGCAGAACGGCCAGAAAGATCACAACAGGAAAATCTGTGAAACCGAAATGTTTGATGTGCAATGGTCTGACTGAACCGTGGTTCAGTCAGACCAATGCAAGGTTTTGTTTTGTTTTTTTGACCCATGGAGGTCATCTTCACCTGCAGACGATATGCATTATGGCCGACACATGCACTGTAGAAGAACCGTTCAGACAGCACTGAGATCGGCAGGACTGATCCCCTGCTTTCATTATTTGTCCACATTATAGTTTAAGTATAAGTGTCTTTTGCGTGAAATCAAGCAGACTAATATAACATGTTTTTATATAATTCATATTATTGTCTACTTCCAAATAATAAACCACAATTTTTTGTATAAATATCTGCTTTAAATATCACTTTTCTCTATGTACAAAGGAAAAATTCTAAGTTTTCAGCTGTAACTGGACCTGTTCACTGGGACATGAGTTCTAGCCATTTGCTTGTTTTTCCAACAGATACGGAGATACTGCAGCCTTTATCAAAGTACACGCTGCAAAATCAAATTCTTCATTTTATTTTGATGGTTGCAACCAAATGGACATGTGGTCTTGAAAAACAGATGAAGGGCATTTAAAGAGAAACAGTTTAATCTGGTAATTCAACATTATCACAGTAAAGTTTAATGACGACGCCTCAAAAATTGTGTACCGGAACAATTATAATGATGTTGTGGATAGATAGAGAGCATGGCTGGAACACCTGCATTTATTAACCCATGAATACAAAATGTTTTTATCTATTTATTTTAGATTTAATTTTTTCATAATACAAACACTTTTAAATTGTTGTTTCGGTAATGTTGTCCTTGCCCTGTAGACAAAGAAGGAGAAGCGGGAGAAGAGACTCTAGCCTCCTGTTAACTTCAAGTTTAACTCCCGTCACCACCAGTTAAATGACTTTCCCTAATGAATTAATTTCAGCCAGAGTTCCCGTTTACTTTCGAGGTGTCAGCTGAGGAGTGAAAATGTGTCAGCGGAGTGTGAACGATCGCAGCTCCTGAAGCAGGATAGGGGATTGATGGTGGTAATATTTAAGAACTCCTCTTCCCACGGGAGCGTGCGGTTTCATTAGCATACTGACGCTTGCCCTCACATTTAATTGCTTTCGGTTTTGTAATTAAAACGTGTGTTGACTTTGCCTTTCCCTCACTGATGAATAACAATGGAGGGTTATATGATATTACACTTTTGCTGCGGTGTACATTAAAATGGACAGATTAAAATAACGGATGTAATCCAAACCATTTTGTGCCTAACCACTAATGGTTTGTCAAGCATGGTGTAGCATTATAATGCATTAATCTTTTCAATTAAAAGGTCAAGCATCTGAAGACTTCGCCCAGGGGCTTTTGCCATGTTCTCTTCTTTGGCTTTCAGTGGTTGTATAGAACTTTCATCCATTTGGGCCATTCAAGCTGAGATTAAGAGGCGTTTGATTTTCTACCTTTGCTATGTTGACTGGATGTGGATTGGCACCTTGTTTGAGGTATGCATGACTATGCTGTGGTCTTTTTAGCATGACAAGAGGAGTGTATTGCAGCCGCCCCTGGATACAGACCACATGGAACTCTAACGCAGGGCATTCCCCAGCGAATACTTCTCAATATCAAAAAGGTGCGTATTTGAGGAAATCCTTAGCCCATTTACGCCACTGTTTGCCCCCGGCCCAGCGGGCCCCTTACGTACCAGCCCTCTGTCTGTGAATGACACCTCAATGGCCGTCCTAGGTTTTCTTTTTGCCCCTCCTTTCCTCTGGCGAGGGATGTGTACATTCCCTCGTCACACTACTTTTGAGATTCATTTCCAGGTAAACACGCTTTGGCCGGCCACAAACCTGCAGCCAACAGCCGTTGTCACAGCTGTGGCGGATAATAGCCGGGCCAAACTCATGCCCCGCTCCGGAATGTTTACAGTCACCACAGGGCCTGCACAGCAAACACTCCTCCATTACTTTCCAGGAGAAAAAAAAAAGACGTGCAGTTATTAATTTTATTTTGACGAATCACATGCTTAACCTATTGGCCCTTAGTTACTATGTCAGGGAACCAGAGAAGTAAAAGAACCGATAAAGAGAAAAGCAACCTTACAGAGGGCATTAAAGGCTTGCTTAAGATTTTTTTTATGTGTGTGTTTGGAAACACATTGCTTTGAAAGTGAGGACTCTAAGTAACACATTCCTGCAAATAACAGGGGAGGGGGGTTGAATTGTACCTCCCACCTAGCTTGCACAGGCAGGATAAAGTCCTAAAGAGATGCTCTGTGTAAGACTTCAGGGGCCAATTTAATGAGTCAAGCAGAAACACAGTGAACCTGCACCGATAATCCACTGCATCGCAGGTATCGGAGAGAATCAGTTAGTGGAGCTGAAATTTTTCTGCTGAAGATCCCCAAATGAGAATAATGACTTGCTAAAGTGCTTCTCATCTTTTCAGTAGATGTTCAGGGATTTCATGGGTCCTGCAATTTGCAGTCAGAACTAGCGAACACAATTTAATATTGCTGTTACTATGCATCACTAAACAGGCCAACGGAGCACATAATAAAACACCCACAGCTGTGATTCTTATATAATCAGAGTAAGGAGATGTCCTGTACTGCTTCTGAGCCAAGAGTTATAATACAGTTGTATTCAAAAATGTGAGTACAACAAAGTAGTTCTTCTAGACCTCCCATGAGAGCACATGCAAAACGTTTCAGAAGCTTAAAAATAGCTTGACCCTTCTGCGATCTTCAACATGAATTCCTGTCTACAATGGGGAGAATGCAGGTCAGTGTTTAGAGATCCTGAGGCAATATTTGCTCAGAATACAGGGCCTAATGTATGAGTTTGAGCAGGATCACCTAGGCACCACCCACAGTGCCGGCACATTGCAACACACAGAAAGCAATTCACATACATGATGGATGGTCAGTGGTTATTGTAAGAGCGCAAAGAAAACAAAAATTTGCCTATGCCCTAAATATGAACAAAAATTAATGTGAGATGTTCACAACAAAAGTGCTAGTAGGATCTGGTCTGGGGCTGGAAGAACCTGCCATATGCTGCCTCAGGTTCAGAGTAAATTAGGTGCGAAGCATGAGCCGATACTCCAGCAACATCTGTTTGTTCACAGACAGGCTCCTTATCGTTTTGACCAAATATATAAAAGTGACCTTCACTACCAAGTATGCAGACAATCTGTACCTCACTCATGAATGATTAACTTCTAACAAAATATTCCAAAGTACTTGATGCTGCACGCCTGCTTGCCAGGAAACAGTGACAAAGTGTAACAGTAGTGGTGCCAATTTAAAATGAAGTCTCTTAACCCTCAATACATTCAATAACGTACAAAATGCTAATAGTGACTGTAGTTAATTGTATCAGTATGTGTTGGCTCTCTACAATAGTCCCATAGGAATACTTAATGTCCTATGCAAGTTGGTCAGTTCTATCAAGACATTTTAAATAATGATATATCAGTGTCAAGATATAACATCTCTGTGAATTTACAAAATAACTCTTGGGTATATATATAATAATCTAAATTGTTCAAATAAATCCAAAATCAAAACAGATATCAATTGATGTATATTCCATTGTGTAAAGTAGTTTTTAATCATTTATATCATAAACATAATTTTATCATAAATACAAATGACAAATTTCATTTTAGCATCAAAAAGCGACTTTCATTTTGTCGTCATGACAAAAAAGACACAACTTTAACCATTAAAGTCAATATACCAATTTATTATGTATTAACTAAATAATCGTATAAATGACACTTCATGCAGATCTGAGCATCAATTATAAAACAGTGAAAACTGAAACCCCTTTAATCGATTTAGGCCATCCTTCAAATGACAAACAATTACACGTAACAATCAATTCCACGAGAAATCGCACGTGCATAGATTGGATCCTTTTTTAGACTTTTTTTTACTGGCTGCGTATTTTCAAAGAATTTTAATTTCAAAGAAAACTGTCATTAATTAAAGAAAACGCACTTGCACTTCGGCAAAATTAATATCAGCCATATTCAAAGCAGAACAACACCGACGGTAATAAAAATGGTACTAGCCTGTATGTGCATTTATCACGACTTTTAAACTACTTGTCAAGAAGAAATGCAAACAAAAAAATTAGAAGTACCGATGGAAAAGTAATAATAATTGCGAATGGACATTAGTTGCACAAATGTTACGGAAAATGTCAAGCATTTCCCTCAAACTGACAGACCTTGCGCGTACTGTCACGCTGCGTGTTCTGCACTGTCTGAGAGCGCGTCACCTTAACGCCGTTTACACATTACACACAGGTCCAAATAAACTCCCGAGATTATATTGACATTTGTGTGCCTGTGCTGCGCAAATACGTAATCAAACAGATACTAAACGATAACACTGCTGGACAGACACGTGCCAAACACCTAGGCATTAATGTTAATGCCTCGTGGTTGAGTTATGTATAAACGAGGGAGTAAACATACTAAACATATCTTAGCATTGAGCCTACACAATATAGAAAACATAAGTACATACATATAAACATCTTTGTGACTAACATGCAAATGAGCAAATTCGCATTTTAGTAATTGTATAATGTACAGGTAAGTCAATTCTGATGCCAAAAGGGGGCGCCCTCAAACACGAAGGCAACGCTTTGCAAAGTACCAGCAACGCAAGACAGGCCTACGTCTTAGAACCAGTTTTAAAATGTGAAAAATTTCCTGAATAAATTAATAACAACATGGTCTGCCTTTTTCCTTTGGTTAAATGTCGGTTCATCAGCTCTGCCTTGCCGGTGGACAAACCTGACGGATATTTTACTTCAGAATATATTTGTTAGACTTGAGTAGGTTATGAGAAATTAAATTACCTGAACTCAAGGATCTTCACACTTTCTCCTCCGTACCAAACCGTATCAGCATTCGCCTCCGTGATTCGCCTATTTCGTGGATAGTCAAACACATTGGATAAATGTTAGGCTACTTTGTTTAGTGAAGGCAATCAAATCTCGCCACTGAGCTCTACAGAATCAACACTGATGACCCGTGTGCTAAGAGTGAGCTCTTACGTTAGCAAACTATGACCTGCTAGTAGTTACATACATTAGCACACACAAAACAAACCTAAAAGCAACAGGGAATATTGTACAGATCTTGAACGTTTATTTCTCGTTGGGTGCATTTTAGTCATGCAATTCTTAATTAATTCGGTTTTTCTGATATAAAAGCAAGCAGACTATTCGCCCGACATCTGATTTTAAGTTTTAGAAACGTTATTTTTTTCAAACTTTGCTCTGTAAAATACGTCGTTCACACACTATATGGGCAGAATAAATTAAACCTAACAAATGTCTTTGAAAGAAATGAGTCTAAATAAAGTGTCAAGAAAAGCGATGTATTTAATCCTGAAAATATTTCGAGGACTACGAAAACCATCGTATTCTGATTTTAAGCAAATAATGGCCAAACATGAAAGTTTGATAAATTGTCCAAGGACTTCCTTTAGTGGGCTACATGCAACGTCAAAATTTATCTAGAAAGGCTGTGCATGATAAAACACCCCTTTACAATTCCTCGCCCCTTTATCCTGCTGGAATACAATAAGATTAGGTTATAATGAATCTTTTCAAATGGAGGCTGCTCTTTTCAAGCAGTGCAGGTGTACAATAGGGGGGCAAATCGAGAAGTCTCACGCCTAGGTGTGAGCAGATTATTCAAATAGGGCCAAGTGAAGAAGGGATTGGAGGCTCGCCCGGCGCACAGAGCTATATCATAGCGTTAACAGGCAGGAGCAGGCGTCATTTGAACTCCAGTCATCAGCAGACGCCTCTCAGCGTCCGTGGGCACGGCTGGCTCACATACACACATGCGCCAGCCCTTGACAGGAGAGCACAACTACGACACGAGTATCCTGTGGTTCCAAACAACCACCGGCGTCGCCGCCTGCCAGAGGACGCTCTTGTGTGGGAAAACGATTTGAAAAATAGAGGAAACTTCCAGGATGCTTGGTGCTGTCAAAATGGAAGGACACGAACACGCAGACTGGAGCTACTACGGAGAGCCTGAGGTGGGTCCCCTAAATACATATATATATATTTTTCTCGTCAAAAGCCGATTCCGTTTTATACAACTCAATATTAGCCCAGAGATAATATTAACTTTGAGATCAAATATTGACTTGAGGCGCCTCCAAATCCTCCCCCATCTCGATGCCCCGCACTATCCTAACAAAGTTGTGCTTGACATGTAATACGAACTTCCTTCCTATTGTTGACTCTTATGTATTTGTGACTATATATCACAGTAACAATAATCTTTTTTTAGCACAAAACGAAGAGGAAATTGTCCTTTATTATATAAAGAAATAATAAACGAAGTTTCTAGTTGTCTAGCAGCCTTGAAGCGGTGATTTAGCTAGGCTTACAGGCAAATGTAAGCCATTTTTCCCCAGTTTAATTTTTTTTATGATGCCTTTCGATAAGACTCATTCTCATTCAGGGTGATCGCCTTAAGCAATGGAAAAGTTTTTTACGAATTTTAAACTCATAGCAAATAGAAAAGCTTTTATGATTCCAAATTTATGACACATCGAATTAAAAATTTTCAACTGAGATCCCGTGTTTCCTCCGAAGTCTCCTGTTTTTCCTAATTTGACACAGAAATTAAACTATTTTCTCTCTCTTTGTAGTGTTATACCTCAGTTGGCAACATGAACACTGGACTGGGAATGAACTCCATGAACACATATATGACCATGTCTGGAATGAGCACAACGGCAAACATGACGGCTAACACCATGAACATGTCCTATGTCAACACGGGGATGAGCCCGTCAATGACTGGCATGTCCCCGGGTGCGGGGGCAATGGCCGGCATGGGTGCGGGAATGACGGGCATGAGCACAGCCCTCAGCCCGAACATGAGCCCTATGACAGGTCAACCGCCTTCAATGAACGCCTTAACCTCGTACACCAACATGAACGCTATGAGCCCGATGTACGGTCAGTCCAATATTAACAGATCGAGGGACCCCAAGACTTATCGAAGGAGCTACACACACGCTAAGCCACCGTATTCCTACATTTCTCTGATTACAATGGCCATTCAGCAGTCACCAAACAAGATGCTCACACTAAGCGAAATTTACCAGTGGATAATGGACCTTTTCCCTTTTTACCGCCAGAACCAGCAGCGCTGGCAGAACTCAATTCGCCACTCGCTGTCGTTTAATGACTGTTTCGTGAAAGTGCCTCGCTCCCCAGACAAGCCTGGAAAAGGCTCGTTTTGGACTCTCCATCCAGATTCGGGCAACATGTTTGAAAATGGTTGCTATCTGAGGAGGCAAAAGCGCTTCAAATGCGAGAAACAACTAAGTAAGGAGTCCGGACGGAAGTCATCAGAGGGTGGATCAAACAGTAGTTCCGAGAGCTGTAATGGTAACGAATCCCCGCATTCCAACGCGTCTACCAACGACCACAAAAGGTCATTGTCCGACATGAAATCGAATCAGGGTCTGAGCCCAGAACACGCAGCCTCGCCAACTTCCCAGCAGCATCTCATGGCGCAACACCACTCTGTTCTAGCGCACGAGGCGCATTTGAAGGCAGAACATCATTACTCTTTCAACCATCCGTTCTCCATCAACAACCTCATGTCATCAGAACAGCAGCATCACAAAATGGACTTAAAGACATATGAACAAGTGATGCATTACGGTTACGGTTCTCCAATGGCCGGCGCACTGTCCATGGGGTCAATGGCGGGCAAAGCAGGCTTTGATTCGTCGCCATTGGCAGCGGACACATCATATTATCAAGGTGTGTACTCGAGGCCAATCATGAACTCCTCTTAAAGTCTGATGGACCTTTTCACACGTTTGTACATTTGTAAAATTACAGTCTGTGCATATGTATTCTGGATTTTTGACGTTTCTCGTTAATTTAGTGTTCAAGTTTATTAGTAATTATTTTGTAAAGGAAAATGTTGTGAAGAAACGAATGTGAACAGCTCTGCAAGCGACTTTGAAATGGACCAAATAACGCCTGAGTACGGGGAATCTTTAACGAATGAGAGGGACGATAGTTCTTCAGTCATTTGTGAAATCCTTATTTATGGCCTGTAAATGTGTATTCTTGTAGTTGATGACAAGAACAGAATCTATATTAAAGTGTTATCTGAATTTTTACTGACCACACTGTGAATTTGGTTGTTATTCATTCATTCGCTTGCTTTTAGATAGGCTACTTCGTTTTACCCTCAACAACGACCCAACAAATGAATTAATTGCAATTTGAGTGTGTTCTGGTCTTTTCATTGTATTATATAAAAGAGACATAAACTGGCCAAACATCGAAAAACATGTATTAATAAATATATAAAAATTGTATTATTATAAAAACGAGGGTTTATTAAGGGTGTCATTTTTAGTTTTCAACCCAGACGCAAAGATAGTGAACAGTGCGGTGCAGAACATCTTTCGGTTCTTTTTCCAGAACCAATTATCCACTTCCCCAATAACAGGCCCATATAGTTTCATCAGGACTAATGCATGAAATCAGACAAGGATTCAACATGGTTGTTCTGGTAAATGACTCAGCAAAACAAATGGAATTTCAGTGGAACCGCACGTGCTGTGCTTCATATAAAACATCTACAGAACTATTAAAATTATAATCCTCTACATATTAATCTACAAAATTATATTATCCTCTACAAATTATAATCCCCTTGCTTTCTAAATGAGTAGGCTAATGGAAACATATCGACAAATGTATGGTTATTAAAACATCAAAGGGTACTGGTCATCACCATCGTTGTCAGCAAATAGTAGAAATTATAACAACAATAATAGACCTACTACTACAACAGCAACAACACCAACAAATAATAATAATAAATAAAAACAACAACAACAACAACAACAATAATAACAATACATTTTGTAATTAATGTTATGATTTGAAAATTACACTGGCAAAAAAGGTTGATCAGCTGAATAAGGTAGGCCTATATCAAAAGTTTAAATCTACAAGCTTGCCATTTAACCATCCTTATGAATTCTAGTGCACGCTGTGCGCGCAACAGGTTCTCTTTGCGGAGAGGAGTGTAAGCTTGAATGACAGCGGCAACACTATGACGTTATGCGTCTGCATATTGTGGTATATTCGAATTCACATTTTACACCAGATAAAATACTCAAGCAGTCGACCAAAAAAGTTGCCTGCAGATTGTAAATCATCTACTGAACGTTAGTAAATTTTGATTACCAAAAAACAAATATGTCACGTCGTAATCAAGTAAACATGTTCTCAAAACCGCGTGGCCTTTCCCAGCTGAATTACGGACAGAGGCTGTTTCTAGGCTCTTTACGTTTAGAGCTGCAGTCTGCGCGCTGGGCAAGCCTACTTCAAATACTCGTGATCTGCGAATAAACAAAAACTGGTAAACAATGAAAATATGGTATTAATACATATATAGTACGTGTGCATGGACGACCAAATTGCGAGAATGTAAACTTTGAATGAAAGCACGTCACTTCTAGGTAAATTTACACAGATATTAAATTTCGGTCCCCTCATTTTAGACATAATGTTAGGCTGAATTTTTATAGCGCGCCGATCGATATCTCTGTAAAATAATCATTTTTTTAAACTAGCGGGGCAGTGAAATCTTTGCTTTGTGCTAAAGTCAACAGTGACAGAGTTTGAGCTCAAATAAATGCCGTGATGCCTCTAGCACTTTGCAGAAGGCAGCGGGCGAGTCAACTCCAACTGCGCACAGAATCCTTTCCAGTAGGTTACAGGTAGGAACATTTCACGTTCTCATATACGAATTCGACAAATTCAGTGCTCTCGTTTAGGTTTTTGTCGGCATGCTGGAATTTAGACTCGAGCCTTTTACAGGAAACGCTAAAGGTTTCGCGCCCCTTGAATTCATGACAATATGGTGTGATGATTCAACTTGAGACGCGAGCTTTAGCAGTGTTCCATAGCTGTCCTCAAGTCTTTAGGCAGCTGACGGACGCCGATGCCAGCTGATTGATGTCATTCATACCGGGGAATCCTGCCAATAAGTTCCTTAAGATCATTCATAACACATTTCTAGAGTGGAGGTACTTGGAAATGGTTTAGTTGTTTTTCCACTTGTCAAATGCTTTTGAAAACTCGAAGATAAACAGTGTTAATAAAGAACTCGTGTTTAGAGGCTAGTTAGGTCATTGCTTAAAGTAGGGTGGGTCCTTCACACAAAATTGATGCTGACGGCAGCAGAATTATATAATATGCCGACAAACAGGTTATGCGCAATAAATAAAACAGTGATAATGACGGGCGTTTAGGGGAATTGTCAGTGAACCCACATCTAAGACTTGCGTTATAACTATCTTGCATTTAGATTACGTTACGGGGTTGCTATTGCCTACCTTCTGGTTTGGCTTTACGCGGAAACGGGCATGTATTTAACGGACAATCGATAAAAAGACAAAACAGAACTTTTATGGGCCTTTGGCGTACTAATGTAATGTGCCTATACGGTTTAATGCCTAAAATCAAATTTTATGTTACTACTAATAAAACAGCCTATTATTAATTATTATTATTATTATTATTATTATTATTATTATTATTATTTACTACAACGATAGCAATCATAACGTTTAAGATGTAATTTAATACCACTTTGTATATTACAGATAAGATCTGGTCTACAAAGCTAGAGTCATTGAATCTCATTATGATTAAGTGTCATACTGAGAGGTGCTCAGACACGTAAGCCATTCTAGTTTTATTAATTCTATATACAGAAATTCAATTTCTATTATATATGCAGAGATACTACTACTACTTCCACTAAAACAACAACAAAAACAACAACAACAACAACAACAATAATAATAAATGTAGATATTATTATTATTATTATTATTATTATTATTATTATTATTATTATTATTATTATTATTTTATTTGCCCGATGCGACAACCTTAAAGCCATGAAGGTGTCTAATAAGTTACAAATATAAAAACTAAGAATCTAAAATGTTGATTTCACGTGTATAACAAGCCTTCAGATTCATATATAGTAAACAAGAGAAAAATAACTACCTGCGTTATTTATCAGTAATTTATTGTGAGCACTGCCGATTGAGCATCATTTTACAAATAAGACTAAAAATACACAATAGCAAAATACCCAATTACCATTTACATTTACAATTACTGCATTTCTCAATTTTTGAGAACCGAGATAGGAGGACTGGTGGCATCATGCACATGTTAAATCACCATTGCTTTCCTAGATGTTTGCACGATTGACGTTTTGCTGATTTCACTGACAAACTGCGTCTACTTATGCATGCTGGTTTTAAATCCTGTATTTCTTTAGCAGAAATATAGCCAATGCTAGTTTTGCACCCTGTTCAGATTTCAAATAACAAAAATTGGCATACAGATTTTGATTAGAGATGTAAACAAAGGCAATATAAAAACCGAGCAACGATATAACGATATTTTGAGGGCTTACATATTCTAAAAGGCACTTATAGGCCAATCAGTCGCACGCATTTTGCTCCACTAAAGCTTGGAACACCCAAGTAGAACGGTCTCCAGGGAGATGGCGGACACCGATCTTACAAGCTGTAATTCTGCTTTTAGCCCTTTGCCGGGATAGGGCTATCCACACTATGCCGACTTAACTTCTCTCTGAGACGAAATACTTTTAATCCCAAAGCGCAGCAAGCGAAGCTGCTATCCCACAGTATATTAAAAGAGCACACATTCAGTGCGAGTTCGAAAGGCAGATTCGCGAGAAAAAAAAACGACAAAGAAAGAAAAAAGGAAAAAATCTGGGATGTCACTACCACATACAGATCAAAAGGACTTAACAGAGGGTGAAGCAGGCTAAAAGGATAATATATAT
>JAOXYF010000011.1:2118907-2137785 GCA_028565775.1 Sternarchorhynchus goeldii
CCCGCCCCCCCCCCCCCCCCCCCCCTTAACCCCAAGCAACTGGAAAGCCCCCCGTTCGGAAAACTCTTCGCTCAGTTTTTAATTTGCTCAGCGGCGTACTGCAGGTCCGGCAGACGGCCCTTTTACGATTCAGATACAAGTGTTTGTGCTTTGGTCACCTTACAGTTAATTGTAGAAGAGAAGCTAATCAAGGTCTGATTATGAGCGGAACAGTGATAAATGCTTTATATCGCTAACACTTCAAATAATCATAAGGGAAAATTACATTCTACAGAGAGACAGAATTAGTGTGAGGACGACAAAAAGAGACAGACAGAGGAAGCTTGTTCTGGTCAGTTTAACACCAGATTTAAGGTCATGTATACATGTGTGTATACTCTCAACACGGGTACGGACACAAGCCTGTGTTACTGTGTTAGCTCTCTCCACTACAACAGTTGTGCTGTGGTGGGGGGGGGGGGGGGGTGTAAAATCTGGACGTGCTCCCTGATAACACATTTCTTGAACTTCAGATTGGAAAAAAGACTGAATGGGATTTAACTCTTGGCAGTGAAAGTACTGTGGCGTTTCAATGTTTCGATGCAAACGGCCATGAAAAGGTCTTGAGGCCTTGCCTTTGTTGTCTGAGCATCATGTCGGCCCTTACAGACGTCTGGCTGCTGTGGACGTCTGCCCGGCTAGGCAGTTAGCTGTGCTGAACTAGGCTACATAAGCGTGGGACTGAGCAGCACTGGCCTCCGTGGCTCGATCTGGCGCGTCTCATACAGAGCGCTGCATGAAAGGAGCTAGTGTGTCCTAAGAAGGCTAAGAATCTTCAGATCCTTTGTCTGCGTTCACACCTAGAACGAGGCTAATCCGGATTGAATAGTAGGATTCGCTACTGTATTAACTGGCATCCATAGATGGAAGACAAATTGATTGCACATTCTTTACACCCAGTTCACCCAGTTCTAATAAATGTGTGGGTGTCAGAACAGAAATGTGTCAGGGGATCATTTCCCTGATAGGTTTATACCAGCATGTTCCATCAGCCAGCTCACTAGCTGATACTTCCTTGTCTCCAGATATCAAACCAATCGATTATCATTACATCCATGGAAGGGGAGCATTATAATATTTATTATTATTATTAGTATTATTATTACTACTACTACTATAATTATTAAGCGTATTTGCAATATATACGTAGTGATAAAGCCTGAACCAGTTGATAAGGTGCTCACAGCACTATGACCAGGGTGCTTTCATTTAGCACCCAACATAAATACTCCACAACTCTGTCCTGTTATAATTGCTTATAATGCAAAGAAGCTGCTGTTTAACATTCTTGCTCATTTACAACATCAGACAATCAGTGACCAAAATATACACAAAAAACAAAGCAAATAAAAAGTTTTGATGTTTTCTGTATGTTGTACTGCTGTATAATTATGCATTTATAAAATGGCATCTAAAATATTATTTACCAAACCGTTACAAGCATCTATCTGGGATTTCCTGTCTCCTGCGGGATTTGCACAAATATCTTGATGTACACACTGTACAATCCACCTACTTCATCACCTATAACCTGTCTGTGTAATGTAAGCATACGGTAATAAATCATGCAACTGAAAACAACCTACATCTACACTACTTTATACTTTTTCCACGACTCGTTACTGAGAAAAGCATTCGATAAAATGAACAGCTAATTAATGGGCATCAGCACTGAAGAGGAGAAGATAAGAGTGAAACAGGCTCTTTATGAAACGGTGCAGGGGAGCAGGTGATGGTCTGGTCTTGTGCTCCCAGGCTCTGACACACGCACAAAGTGTTTGATCTCAATTGAGTCGCTCCCAGCAAAGACAGTGGTGATGGGGATGTGGTTAAAGGGGGGGGGTGGGGTTGTCTGGCGACAGGTGTAGCGCAGCAGTGCGGAAAGGCACTCCCTCTTCTATGCGCCAGATGTACACAGGCTGGGGAGAGACGGATGTCAAGGGAACGCAGCACAGAGCACAGACCAGTAGAGCCTGCAGCTATGATGGGGACAGTGTCTGATGAGGTCTGATGAGTAACTGGGTATTTAAGCTTGATGGTATATGGAAGGTGGGCTATGAGACACGGTAAAGTTGAGGGAAACCTCACAGAAGAACTGCAGAAGTATCTTTTTTTTTTATCATGTATTGGTGAGAGGTCATGTGATCACAGAGTAGAAAAGCATAAAAAATTACTTACTGCTTCTTTAAGTAACACCGACAACAATCCATGTTTTACACAACAATGAACTCATTTATTGAATACATCCATTATTTAATATTAAATACCGTTTGCCCCACATGATTAAATTCAAGGTATATCATCAGGATAGTGTTAATTGCTCAGTACCATTCATAAATAATTTACATAAAGTAGTACATAGCAAGATGGTAAAAAAGAATTGACAGGTAACACTGCCAAACTTAGGGCTGCTTATAACTGCTTAGAAATCACACCTGCATGTGATTTTGTGCCATTTTGTGTTTTTGAACAAGCATAAGCAGATGCGTGACTGAGAGGGTGTGGCCAGTGTGGAGACAGACAGGTGTAGCCTGGCGGGGCCGGCAGCTGGCGGGGCCCCACCAGTCACGAGGACACAGCCCGTTCCTTCCATCAGCAGCCCACACGGAGCAAACCCGACTTCCGGCCCCGTTCAGGGCTGGAGAAAGGAAGCAAAGATAGGAGCAGGAACGTTTACTTGCTGTGCTGAACCAGCCAGGCCCATCAAAGGTGCTTCATGGATCTCTGTAGGAATTCACATGTGCTGGTAAACACGGTATGAGCTTTGCCGCGATCGTCCACGCGAACGTACAACTCTGCGTGTGAATTCAGAGAGATTTTCAGCTTCTAGAGAACTCTGGCTTGATGGATCCAATCTCAGAATACTCCAGAAGGATTATGTGCGAAAAGGGAGATGTTCAGTGTGTGTGTCTGTGCGTGCGCGAGTGTGTGTGTGTGCGCGCGCGAGTGTGTGTGAAGCTGGGAGACACAGAGGAACAGAGGTAGGCAGGCAGAGCGCGGAGCTAGGACTGGGGTCGGGATGGAGCTGATACAGAGATGACACGGGTGATAAGATAAGGCAGCTATACAGCACACATTCAAAAAGGCGGCGGGAGGGGTGGCGCTCAGGATTGGCACCAGATAAAGCCAGTGGGGCCCCTGGAGAGCACAGGACAATGGCAGGAGGCGGGGAGATGGCGGGTGAACTAAAGGATCGCTTCCGGAAACATCCACGGAGAACGGCCTTGAAAGAGTGGGCTGTGCCATTGAGATGAGCCGCCAAGATCCCCTTCCATTAACCCCGACGAGGGCACACGCACTCCTGCCTCATTAACACACAGAGCCCTGTCTCGCCGAGTGCTCTCCGTCCATAACACTAACAAAGCCAACTCAGCAGACAGTAAAATGAAACGCTACATGCTTTTATAACGTTTGCAACCAATGATCAAAAAATACGGAAAGTAATATTTCTGCCTTTATGAACGTGCGCCAATATTATGTCGACAACGTCTATAATTAAAAAGGTGAATAATTTTCTTCGCGCACACAACCTGCACTATAACACAGAAAAGAAAAAATATATAAATCTTTTCAGTTCTAGCATTCGGTTCATCTCGTGAAGTTCAAAACAGAGACGGGTATGTTTTTCAAAGCAGACCCAAAGCAGACCGGGCCCGAGCTCTCTGTGATTTATGACTCGGGAGGTAGAGCAGGACAAGCCCTGAATTGAAGATGAACTCATTTTACGGTCCCGGCGCCGAGCGGGACACAAAGGGCCAGAGCGGCCCGGCACAATGGACGGCACAAAGAGAAAACCAACTTCCCCGGCGCTGAAAAGGAGGTGAACGTCTGGGCCAGCTGTTTTTAATGGCAGTGGCGCTGATGGGAGGCGGGTCATTTGTAACGGTGCGCATCGTAGTCATTCATCCACGCACAGACACCCTGCTATTCACAGGCCCTCGCCAGTAACCTGCGGTGACCTGCATTCAGGACTGCGTCAGGGTCCTCTGCACAAAAGGTGGCAGCAGAAAAGGGGTGTGTGTGTGTGTGTGTGTGTGTATGTGCGTGTGTGTGTGTGTGTAGTGCTGCAGCTGGGTAGCTCATGACCCCTTCAGCCCCACTAATTCACGCAGACCCGACTTTCAGGAGTTTCAGTTAAAGAGAAGCATGGAGACAAACAAACACAAGGAGAGGTAGGTACACACACACGCGCGTGTGTGTGCACATAGACACATGCACTCACACACACTATCTCTCTCACACACATACACACACACACTCTCTCTCTCACACACACATACACATGGAGGAAGAATGTACAAACAATCTGGAAACAAAAGAACTCTTGTAACAGAGGCGAGGATCTTGATGAAAAATTCAAACAATATAATATGGAGAATGTCAACAAGTGACACACTTCTGCTGAGGGCCTTACAAACACACGGAGCAACTCAGCACACACATTATGGCCTGCACAGCTCAACCTCTCAGTGTAATGATGATGGCTCTGTTTTTACTCTGCCTGCCTTTAAAAACCAACACACATACACACACACAGCAAACAGAATCATAGGAGGGAGAGAAGTCTGGACATGTCCCTTTCTACATACCTGCCACACACACACACACACACTTGCGTACACACTTTCAAACACAGTAACACATTCTCTCTCTCTCTCTTTCTCTCTCTTTCCCCCTCCTTCTCGCGCAACGCTGTGGGTCGCTGATGTGGCCCAGAATCCCCTGACCACAGGGAAAAGGGGAGTTTGTGAAAGACGCAGATTAAGACATTACCCTGCTCACATTCCAGACGTTCACCATCACAATGTAGGGCTTTAACGCCTCCTGACAGAAAAGCTTAGGCGTGCTGAATTATTCGCTCAGTGGAGGGAGACACCGTGAAGAAAACACAGGGCTCAGCCAGCAGTCCCTCCGCCTTCTCTGCTGGTTAAAAGAGTGGCCTGGCCATGGATAAGGCCCTGGGACATCACCGATGGAGCGAGCTGCCCGAAAGGCGATTCCTGCCGGAGAGAGCAAACTCTGCCAGACCCGAACTGCCCGTGAGCCGAACCACCCATGATGAGGTGCGGCTGAGCGCGTTCACTGAACCTGGAAGGCAGGGCTGTGGCTGCAGGAGAAGAGAATCGGCACACTTGCGCACCTAATTGTTATTGCGGCAGTGTTTGGCCTAGAGCCAGTCGATAGGAATCGGGGATCGGCTCCTGGGCTCTCTCTCTCTCTCCCACTCTCAGGGTCTTAGTTGTAATGCATCCCTCTACTAACAGGGATCAAGGTATTAGGGATCTGGGTTATTTGTATTGATTTTATGTGCTGTCATGCTGTCATGCCGGCCAACTCATATTTGTGGAAATTGCAAATTTTTCGTCGGAGAAATGTCACCAGCATTTAATCTTTCCCGGCGTGGTCAATACAGGAATCTCCGGGCTGATCAGGGTGGTGTTATTGCACCAGGCTGCTGAGCTTCTGCTGTTACCATGGTGTCGACCTGGCACTGTGAGGCGGAAGTGACCGAAAGGTGAACAGAGATTCAGAACATTAGAAAAGATCTAGTGAAGAGCATTAGACCCAGGAGTGAGTACAGGGTATAAAACAAACATTTACAGTGTTGTTAGCAACTTTATTGTCCCTGTCTTCGGACAGATCAATCAGAATAAAATGTTTTAAGCCAAAAGGGAGTGTTTTGTATTAAGCAATTATTTCTTAACGAGTAAAGAATTCAACAGTGAAAGGTTATCAAGTTACATAAATTATTTATGTGCATAATGTAAAAGTTTTCATTTGGCAAAACCTGCTACAAACAGTGGAAGAAGTTACAGAATAAGAGTCCCACACCACAAAAACACTGATTATACTGTTCAGATGTCCATATTACAATCCAGCCAACACAGACACAAAAAAAAAGCCACAAAAGGATAAAGTGCTTAACGATTCTTGCAGGTCTCTGCTACTTGCTTGATCTGCAGGCTGCAATTTAGCAAACCAAGCCCAGAGCCATGTAAATATTCGGTGACATGCCACGGTCCAGACTGTTGGCTTTCACATGGCACGCTGCAGATGTTTTCTTACGCTCCAAATTTGCTCTGGAAACTAATCGAGGCCCGATAAAGCTCATGGCAAATATGGAAAAGATTGACATCCACATGTGGAAGTTTACATAGCTCGACCAAGTGTACATATAGGCGGTGGAGCGCAAGCTTCCAGCTGGGCCAGAGGGAGCCTGGGCCTCAGAGTTAGGCTCCGGGAGGGGGAGGGGGCACGACGACGACGACGACGCAGAACGTGGACAGGGTGGTCCTCTAAAGCTGCCCTCCAAAAGAGCGCCACACTCAAGCACACACGCAGACACCAGCAGGCCAAGCAGACGAAGAAAAATGAAGATTCTCTCTGAAGTTCCTTAGTTTGAATCGGGTGCCACGGCGGAGGGGAGCGGGCCGGCGTGTGGGTCGGCTCAGCCACCTGACAGCCATCGCGCTAATCAATGGATCAATTAAAGGAAGGCACAGGGGGTCAAACTACAGATATTGCACTGCCTATTAGATCGTCTAGCTACCATTATTACATAGTCACATGTCCAAACAGAGTGGAGAGACTTGGCATGCTCAGAAGCTCTGGCTTAGGTAAACAGAGAGGCGATGAGGCTCCAACGAAATATTGATCCGACACAAAACTGCAGACGAGAGGTCTGAAAGCTACCATTAGGGTTATTGTGTGTGTTTCTGAGGGGATGTGTGGGCAGGGGGACTTTTAAAACGAGTTCACTTTAAATGCTGATTTTAAGATATTATATAAAAAAATATAACACTGAAGATTTGCTTATTTATTACAGTACACCGGTTATTTCCTTCGGGGCGCTACACACACACACATTACTGTATTTCAATGTTTATTCATTTCTTCTTCATCTATGCAGGACAGATAAAGGCTGTGTAAGGTGAAGAGACTAAAAATATGAGTAATAATATTAACAACAACTACCACTAACTACTACGTTCTGGACTATTATAGGCCGTTTAATATTTGAAACTGAGAACAAGGAGGGGCTTAAGCAGACGTGCGAAACCGACGCATCTCGTCTAAGATCATGTTTGAAGAGTTATGAGAGGAAACCATGTAAAAATATGTACAAATTGGATAAAAGCATATAAATAATATAATGTGATAAAGTGGTGTAAAGTGTAGAAAATAACAAAAACCATGAAAATATGATGACTGTTTAGGGGCTTAAATGAACTTGAATTACACATGTGCCTTACGCATAACTCTAAATGTTCCTTTCTAGATTTCCCCAAAAAAACAAATGAAAACAAAAACAAACAAAACCAAAACAATGATTCACCTAACAGTAATGAAATAATCAAACGGGCAACTGAATTATATGCAAATTATACCCCGTGAAGTAACTGCAGAGGACTGCTTTTTGGGATTCAAACGCATGTCCCTGGTGAAAGGGACGGGAACTTTATCTTAATTTTCCATTTTAAAAATGCTCTCGAAAGCTGCCTGCAATGTTGGTGTGTCACGTCAGCCCTTCAAAATCCATGTGCACACATTAGTTATGAATAATTTCAGTTTTGTCCTCCATAGCAGGATTAGTCTTACTGTGGGGTGAATGAAAGCTCTGATGCTAAGCTGGTGAGAGTAACAATACAGGCAACTTGTACCAACAGTCCTAGCAGAGTAATCCAACATTCCATGATTCAAAAACAGTATTGTATAACTCTATTGGAGATAGCAAGAGTCCACATTCAAGACTGATAAAGTTTTCAAATTCTTTGAGAATCTTCTTTCACTTCTCCTCCTTCCACGACAGGGTGCCAAGATGTCCGGGTCTCTAAGGCCTGGTGACAAAACAGGGGCCTGAAAGGGAAAAAGCACCATTGACGCGCTGCCAAATGGCAAAGCCGTCTCAAGTCCGCTTGCTTTAATACCCGACGCTATTTCATTCACTTTGGTTAGAGAGCTGGCACAATTATAACCAAATTAGCAATTGTGGCCTGAGCAAACATGCTGGGATTTGGGCCTACCACAATGGGTGCACAAAAGGACGGTGGCCTAACGGGGACATCCAGGCCCGGCGGGGCGCCCTCTCTTGCAAGCTGATCCTCTGTGCCCTCCTGCAGCTCAACAAGATAAAGTAGCCTGCTTTGCACACAAAAGAGCCGTTGGGACAAATCCTGGGGCACCGGCTCGGCCCTGTCCTCACAGCTTGCAATCACAATAGCAAGCACTAGATATCACCTACGGGACAGAGCCTCCCAGATGTCCTCCCTCCTCTCGTTTTGTGGGTGCTCTGATAATGGGAGGGTACTGAATGCTAATTTCATTAGCTGCTGTTTTAACGCTGCAATTCAAAGGAGTGTCAAAAAGCTTTAGAGATATAACAGGGAGATTAAAATAATGGATGTAATTACAGGAACACTTTAATTCTGCAATGCTGCAGAGGTTCCTGTAGAAGCCTGTAGAAATAACATTTATTTTAAAAAAATTATAAACCCCCCCCCCCCCCACACACACACACACACACACACACACATATTCATATAATAAAGAAATAAAAAATAAATAAACATGTTGATGGACAATGAAAAAGCTCAGACTCAGACTTCTCAGTCTGGGAAAGCTCCACCTGCACGGGTACAAAGCTGCGCTCCTGCACTCTCCGCCAGGCACAACACAAACGACGTTTTGTAAACGGCATTTGCAATAACACAGTTCCTAGCTACAGCTAATCCTATAAAAAAATTTTTTAAAAAAAAGACTCCTTGCTAGAAACAATGAGAGCCTCCTCCTTGTAATGACAGAGGGATGTAACGCATGGTGTGCTCTGAGTGGCAGGGCGGAGTACGACAAAACCCCAAACCCTGCTCCACCTATAGACCCAAAATCAACACGCCACTTCCCCGAGCAGCTGCGCGCAGATGCTGCTCGGCTGGTACAAAGAAAAGTGCAGATGTGGTGAAGGAGACTCGTGTGGCGACACGTGCGGGGTACGGTCTCCCAGGGCAGCTCTCTCTTCCAGTGGAGGCTCCGGGAGACGTTCTCACATGCCCTTTCCAGCTGCTATGCTTCTTTCTTAAACGCGGCCCTCCTTTCAGGTGGCCGTGCACTACGTTGTACTTTGATGTCTTCACAGATGTGCGCATTATGGATACTCAATGAGGAGGGTTTTGAACTAAACCAGTGAGATAGACTGGCTTTATGAATGCTTGATACATACTGCAAATTCATATTCATACTTGAAAAATAATGGTGTTAATGGATTATAATCTACTATAGAGTCTTTTGTTACCGTATTTACTTGACTAACTAACACTGGCTCACCCTACACCACCCTAAATGAAGAGCAAATCTATATCCTTTCTCTCCAATCCATTACCCAATAAGACTCTCTCTCTTCCATGTACATTTAAACTATACTAAATAAAACCCTAAAAGCCCCAAACAGTAGAAGGTTTAGGAGGTCCAACTTCAGCAATAGGTCCTGACGAGCAGGCCAGGAAACCACAGCTTCTGGGCAGGCCGGACACTCTATAAGCTCAGACTCAGCCCCCACTCGCCCCCACTCGCCCCCACCCGCCCCATCCTGCCTCGCTTCTCGACTCGGACTAAAGCTCTGCGCTCCTTTGATGCAGAAGCACATTCTAAGCTTCTCCTGCCAATGGCAGCGCATGTAGACCTTTTTCTGGTGCCTGTGGTATCAGTGTCACCCTTCAGTGGAGAACCCTCTCAGTGTACATGGAGAGCCATTTACTGTAATAAGATTACGGCGAACACCACAAACGCAGGGCCTGGAAAACGTTCTTTTCTTTCCTGGAAAATGCCAACCCTAATTCATTTTTTTCCACTAGACTCTGACCCATGCTGCCAGAAGCACTGGGTTAATTTCTTGCACCAGTGAAGTTGCAGCAGTGACAGATAGTGATACATTTCAAAGCAGTACACGGCACGTAAACGTTGTTTGTTTTCCTCAGACAACTCCGATGCATTTGCATGGTGTTGTCTTATACTGTTAGTTCAGGCAGATGCTACAAAACTCAACACTGTCTCCACATCTCTTCTTAAACCTCTCGTGAGCCTTGTTTTTGACATCTTTTTCATACAAATGAAAACAGTCTGTTTGGCATTTGGGTCCGATTCTTATCTAGCAATGACGGAAGCTGCTAGGTTTAATATACGCACTGCAAGTCTTCCTCTTGCACAGGAACACAAGCGGTAGATGCCGTCTCTGCTGACACTACAGCGTTACTAAATCCATCACGTTTCCTTTTGAGATCATTTAAACATCAAGCTTTAAACAACTGAATCATGCCGTTTTAACCAATCAAGAATGAATTCCTAAGCCTCAGAGTGGGCCTCAGTGCTTTACACAAATGTCTAGGACATTGTTTTCATACACAAGAGGTACTATTCTCTTACTTTTCAGTAAAAATAAATATCATTAAATCTCTGTCCTCTCAAAGTAAAGTATTTTACAAAATCACTGCTTTTTACAAATTAAGACATAGAACTTCTGATACGTCAAAAAAATCGATTGTTATAGGTAAATAAAGTTTGATTGAATAAAGTGTAATGCAAATCAAGTTAATGGGATGATAACTCATTACACATTTGAGACCACCAGGTGTGATGGGTCTTAGAAACAACTTTTCATCTCATCTATTTTTTCTGCACAAAAGCCAGAGTCTAATTTGCCATCATCAGTTCTCTTTGTTAACCTCGGACTGGTATTTGGGAATAATCCTCTTCCCATAGAATAGAGTCCCAACAGGCATGGGCAGGACTGGGTTACCAGCTTTTTCAGAGACAACCCTTTGTGACTTATACCACGTTCAAGGCTGAGTAAGTTCTTTCTTGAGAAATAGAGAGGTAGGTTGGACAGGATACATCTGGGCTCCATTGTATTTGCACCTTTCAAACCCCAGTCTGCTTCTGTATGGTGGTCCAATGATAGACTTTTAATTTTCTACACAGTTATCTGAAAGGATAATGCCATTGCTACCAAACATCACACTAAACTTATCATCTTAGATATAGGACAATAGCACCACTGTATTCTGTAATACATAATGATTAAAATATCAAATATGTAATCATTTTAGATTAATTTATATCAACTAAAAAATTACATAATAAACACATCTTAATTATTCTGAATGACAGAGCACTGTAAGAAAATATAATAATTTTTTTAAATATTTAAATACGTACACTTTACAAACAGCAGTACTTTAAAATTAGTAGTTAAAATAGCAGTTAGAATAGTAGTTAATAGTAGTATTTATAAACTGGTGTAGTTCGAAAGTGAAATAAAGTAGGACTAATGGTGAGGTACAATGCCATGCATTTATATGTACAAATCATAAGTTGTTGAAAAGCCCAGAAATCCAAGTCAGCAGAATCACATAAAAACCACCGTTCTGCTCAAATCACAGGCACTGTGCCGGTGTGCAGCACAGGAGGAAACCCAGAGCACATGTTTCCTACCCATTTCCAACGTCCATTCCTATGCAATCAAGTTGTAGGGTTTAAATACTGTGACAGGTAGTCAAAGGTACAAACAAGACGGCAAATAGCAAACTGCAAATGTCGATCGATTGTTTAGATGCTCCAGGTGATGGCGTGTCATGTGAGGCCACTTCTGTTTACTCCTCAAATTTCACAAAATGTTGCAGGTGCATTAAAAGCGTTGACCCATTGATGAGCTGCTTGGAGGCTTGGGTTTTGCATCCTGACTGCAAAACGCTCTAAATAGATTTGTTAAAACCAAAACAAAACAAAAAGGGAAGCCAAAATGACAAACTGTTCATAATGTCATGACCTTGGGTGTAGTAAACAATATCGTAAACAATATGTACCTCTCCCAGATCAAAAATCACTTTTGCTAAACGTACCACATGTTGTCGCTCGTCACTAGTCTGTGCTAAGATTTTACAGCGATGCAAACCAAACAACAGGACCATAAAACTTCTAATCATAAGCTCATTAGGACACTGGAAGATGTCTTTGCTCCTTTGCTTAGCAAAAAGTATTTTGAGCACATTAAAGTGTAGAAAAAAGGCTGTCACATCCAACAAAGAGAGATAATAGATGTTAGAACTACTGGCAAAGGCAGACAAAGAAGATCAGCTCTGGCCACGCACATAATGCCCCCTGCAACAAAAAATGAATCCATTTACTTCACACTGTTTACTTTGTACTTTTGGCTGGTGACAAATAAAATGGGCACAGTTCAGGGGCAAGAGCCTTGCCTTGCTGCAGGATTGAAGGAGGGCAGAAAGGCCCCGGGGGTGGCGTGAAGGAGGGCAGAAAGGCCCCGGGGGTGAAGGAGGGCAGAAAGGCCCCGGGGGTGAAGGAGGGCAGAAAGGCCCCGGGGGTGCCGTGAAGGAGGGCAGAAAGAAAGAGAGCCGAGAATGAAGGAATGAAAGCAGAAGCACAGTAACATCTGCAGGCAGGAGTTTCCAGACAGACAGTTGGAACGTGAATAACTCAACACTCGGCTGCCCTGACCTCAGGAGAACAAAGGGGACATGGGGGGGGTGAGAGGAGCTGGGTGAGGAGTGGGGAGTAGTGGGGCGGCCCCAGGGGTGAGCCTGGTGAGCAGGGATTTATTGTCCTGGCTGTGGTAGCAAGCGGTGGCACGGGGGGCACCCACTGGCGCATGCCACCGCGACTGCCATAGCTGCGGCACAAAAGACGGCCCCCTCGCCGGGCCACCAGGAGCAGGGCAGGAACGGCACATAAATCCTGTCATGCCCACATGAAGACAGCCCCGCGTGGAGGCCTGGGGAACACTTAAACAGACGTTCATCTGAGAAAACAGAATGTCACAAAACACGCAAAAAAAAAAAAAACTCAACAAAAAAACAACAACAAAAAAACACACAAAAAAAGAAAAAAAAAAACTTGCAAATGAACATATTTTCTGTGTGCAACAAGTTGCCAAAATCAGCTCTTATTTTTCCCTCAAAATCAAAGCACAAAAAGCCAATTCTCTTAACTCGATATCAAAGGGAGACGCAACAAAGCAAGTGTGTACTTCAAGACTTAAATCTTACAAGTTCCTAATCCTTCTGAAGGCCATGCGGGACCTTTCGTCTCCATGGAAACGCCGGAGCATTCAACCAAGTGATTGCCTCCAATGAATTTCAGATAAGACGAAAATGGAAGTGAATTGATGTGATTTTAATGCAGAAGAGGGTGGCAGAGGGGAGGTCCACTCGGTTCATATTTGAATAAAGCAAACAGAGGAGACAAAGGCCTGACAGCCGTAAATGACATTGTCAGTACAAAAATTATCAGCCAGTTTACAATCTGTTTGCTCATGTAGAACAAACAGAATGTGTGTGGCATCCCCAGGCTTTGTGAATGGCAGGCGCACCAGCAGGCAGAGCGAGAGAAAGGCAGATATCTGCTCCCCCAACCACCTCTGTTACAATTAGATAGCAATTTGATGGGCTGACAGGGAAAACGCAGACTTTTGCCAAAAGGAAAAGCCGTCTGTTCCGTTTTCTCTCGTCCCAGTTGAAAAGCTTAGCGCCGGTGCGAATGAGGAAGTAAAATGAGCAAAACGCTCTCGAGTTGTGGTGCTGTGCAAAGGGAAAGTCACAGATGTAACGGGAGGCACATTCCACACGACAGAACCTCAGTCACCTAGCAAAGGATCACTCCTTGCTGTTCTCTCCCCCCTCGTCATCCAGGCAGGGGAAACCAGGGAAGAGGGGAACGCTCCCTAAACACAGAGCCTCCGAGGACAGTGGTCTCCCCCCCCTCCCCTCCCCAACCCCCTTTTCCTTTTGTAGCTTTTTGTCACTTGTTTTGTTTTGAGCTTGTTAACTTCTCAATGGCTGCACCAGCCCAAGCAGCTGGCCAGCTCACCGGGAGCTCCAAGGCCCCAACACTCCGGCTGAAGAGAAGACGGGGCAGCCTCAGCGAGACAGGACCGTCCCTGGGTCCCTGGGTCCCTGGGTCTCTGGGTCTCTGGGTCCCTGGGTCTCTGGGTCGGGCCAGAGCTCCAGCTTCTGCATCCATTTATTGCATCCAGCAATGTATAAAGGAACCATTTTCTCACCACAGCAATCATGCAAAACGGGACAAGAGCACGAAGAACTGTGACGTGGTTTTAAACTTAACAGTACTGACAGTGGTATCTCTAAGCATATCACTACTTTGTTAATCAAAATCGTGCAATAAATGTGTGGCCATGAATGTGTGGGGCACGTTGAATGTGGCTTAGAAAAATTATGCAATGTGATGCCCTCAGAAGGCATTTGCAAATCATGAAAGGACACATCTACTGCCAATCAATGCCAAGAAACCTCCAAGGATAACTGTGTTAGACGCATGTGTTAAAACAGTCTGTGAATGGGTGTGCATGTGCATGCGTGTTTGTGCTTGTGTGTGTGTGTGTGTGTGTGTGTGTGTGTGTGTGTGTGTGTGTGTGTTCGTTCATTGATATTCATGCCTAACTCTCAGTGTTCCTCGGTGAGAGTGGTGAATCCTTCCACAGGCTGCAGAGCTGCTGTTCAGTCTTATTAAAAAGTTGTTTGATTAGCGGCACCCAGAATGGCTCCCATGGAAAAGGCTGCAAGAGGCAGATAGAAGGCGGGCGACCACCAGTCTGCCACTAGATCATCAAAACACCACCGTTTTCGGCAAACTTGATCCAATTATTGTGGGGCAGTGGGTGATAGCAAGGCTGCCTTCCACCATTCATTCAAATCTAAATTGCTCTTTCTTCTTTCCTGATATGGCAATCGGTCATAAAGGGGAAGCCATCATTAAAGTTGTTTGGATTGGAGCCGTATAGTGTTTGGTTAAGAGGGCAAATGCAAATTTGATGAAAGTATAAGGCTAAATTTACATATCAGCCTCAGCTCACATGGGGAGTGTAAACATTCTGTTTATCTCGAGTGTCGTTTTATGATTTCAGTAGAATATAAAACCGCCCTTGGCCCCTGCCACGGCAAAAGGCATCAGCGAAATATACTGTTGTCCAAATACAATTTGCTGAGGAAGAGCATGTCAACAAATCCTCAGTAACTCAGCAAATAGGGGTTGGCGTCCAATCTGTTAGTATGAAAATGAACCAATGAACCACAACTCCATTAATTTTACTGTTATGATTTTGAACATTCAAATTTGAACCATCAAATGATATTGTGTTTTACGTTTTGGACCGCAAGCATTTAGGCAAGAATATAAAGTACAGGCATGCAGACCTGGATACGATGTATAAAACAAGCACTGCATTGTATTGTGTGTGTGTATGTATTTAAACGAGTTAATATTGAAGAACCTAGATAGAATGAAAGAATTAAAAAGACAAAAGGAAGTCTAAAGCATACTTTCTGAAGCTCCCTTGACAGCGGGTGTTAAATTCTGTCGCTTCCCAACGCTCTTCCTTGTGAGACGCTCGAATTCATTTGCATCTGCTACCATTCTAGCGCTGCTGTACTTCACTTTAGATAATGGGTGAAGACGGATTTCCTTTATGAATTATAGTGACAGGCTTTGAGAAGCAGTGTACCCAGTATGTATTCTGTATATGCCTTTAAATCTGAATCACCACTGATTATTTCAAATAAAATGTATTAATATCAACATTCATTGCATTAAGCAGACCAGGCTTTTTTTGTAAACACCTTCAGTGTATTACAGCAAACACATGCATTTACATTAATGCCTGCGTAAAGAACACAGCAGTGTCGTTTGGAATAAAAAAATTAAAATAAACCTTCTCATGAGGTATATGTTTAGTAGACTAACCTGTACTTTGTTTCATTTTTCAACCACTCGACTGGTTGCTTGTTAGTTCTATTTTACAAGCAAAGCGCCACTATTGTAAGGGCGAGTTAAGATAAGTTTTTAATGTCCCAGTTGCACAACTATGAAAAACTGAAGCAGAATACTGCCATCTATGGCCATGTTCAAAGCAATGCTGGGCTCCTCTGATTTGATGCTGGGATAAACCCACTAGAAACTGTAGCCAGATGACCTTCAGTCTCATTAAATATGACAGGTGTGCATGAGGGGAAACTACGGTTATCTATTCAGATGTCCTATAAAATACACAATAACAGAAATAACCTTATAAAAAAGATGCCCCCCCCAAACCACCCGACTCCAAATAAATAAATAAATAAATAAAAATAATAATTCAAAACATATTTTGCAAAAAGCTGAATAAAGCGCTTCTACTTGCCCTTTTAACCATACAATCTTGGAAAAAACCTAATAATTAAAATTTCTTGGATTATTATTCACGAGTTATTTTATACTTACACTATGGACAGTAACTTTACAGTAACTTTAAAAACAAAAGTACAGGTGTGGACACAAACCTAATACTAAACGGCAGGGTTAAACACGCACCGAACGGCTCTTGAAATAACATGCCTAACACAAACGGACTTTGCTGTCATTTTACCGTGAATCAATCATTTGAGTCAGAGTCGTGCTTGTTTTCACTGACTGTGAGTCATCTTGCCAAAACGTCACTTCCTACAACAGTAAACATAAGAGGGCATTGACAGATAACATGCGAACGCACTGGTTTGCGTTCTCTGCTTTTTTTCAACTGCTAAAGCTAATTAAAACAAAACGTATTATTCCGATTACTATTGCTGACCTAATTATGGCTGGCTGATCAAACAAAACATCCTAATAGCAGCTTTGTGCTGTCTACAGGCCTACTGAAGCCTTTCATTCTAAACTATAGTAATGGATTAAAAGTTAGAAACCCAACTTTCCATCCAAATGACCATCTGGTTGCCTTATCCTTTAAATAATACAATTCAGAATGCAATTAAGCAAGGGGATTCTGCTGCAGCTTTCAAAACCACCTGCTGTAAAATCATAAATTCAGATCATACATTTGCCCAGAATGACTTCATCACACTCTGTTTCTGCTGCTCAAAGTAATTAGGAATGTGATCAAACTAATGTCTTCACGTCTTATTGACCTACGTAAACCTACGCCAAAACTCGAAATTTAGGGCAAAGTATATCGAGAGACAGTGAAGACACTGAGCAGCACGTGAATGTTTCCGTTTACTACATTAGCTTTTAATCGACAGGTCAAAACGAGGTCAGGCCTTTACTTCCTCTAACAGTTTCTTTGCAGCTTTATCTAATGGTCAAAAATAAACAATACTGCCTTTAGGGCACTTCACACCTAAAGCTCGAGGATGGGGCTCACCCAAGCCTATGAGCTATCAACCCCCCCCAGAGTGCTAGGCTTTGGTTGCCATGTGCTGTGATCTGTCCCGTCTGTTGTTCTGTCTGTCAGCTCCGTGCTTGCTCACTCTGCCTGATGCGCAGAGTCCCAAAGTCGCCATTAATCCGCAGCTCAGGGGCAGGAGTTGGCACGCTCCCATCCCTGCTGCTCCCCGGACGGAGTCGTTAAGGAGAAGTGACAGACCTCCTCAAAGCACGATGGATTTCAGGAGAGATTTTCTTTTATGAGTCTTTTGCATTACTGGTTGAGATGACAGTCTTCAAAAGTTTTGTGGTTTCCCACGTTCTGCTTTCTCTGTGCTACTGAATTACTAGTACTGATCCCCATCGTTCAGAACCATGCACGGATAGGGAGCTGGCCCTTCGCTCTGGTGGTCAGAGCATGTTTGTCACCTGATGGGATTGCATCCAGTATAACTGTTTGGAAAAACAATTAAGTTACATAGACGACTAGTCTGTAGGACAACAGTTTAATGACATCAGTTAAATGACTGAATCTGGAATCACTCATAAAATTGCAGAAACGTTGACAAAAGACCCATCACTGTAACCTTTAGACACACCCTAAAGTTCCTAAGTTCAAAGAAAACTCTCACAACACAACTGTTCAGTGAAACATATACATCAAAATACACTATCAAAACCAATAGATCTGGTCTGTCAACAATCTCACAAAAAAAGCTTACTTCTCCAGTTATGGCCAGTTTTCATCACTCTGTTCAGTGGGGTATCAACAGTTTTATGAAATATGAAGAGGGAAGGCTAATGTCTAAACACTGAAGGAAATCCTGCAGAGGTCTTGTTTTATGTTACGTACAAATTTTGGCCTCCATTACAACAAGCTCAAAGCCCAATCTACAACTTCGAACATACTAATCTAGTGATGTGTTCCTAAAGTCAATACACTTTGTATACAATTTACCCTACAATGTTTACAAACAAAATGCATTAAGACCTTATTTAATTCATTGAAACATCCTCTAAGATATAAGTAAATAAAGAATGTTTTGGGATTCTTTACTCTGCAAACATGTCTTGTAATAGCTTAAGTCTGACAATATGCCAAAGTTATCAAAGCAAACTAGCTTGGCGACTGACAGGTTTCCATGATGTGATTTTTTCCCCCTTAACCTGCACTTTACAGATTTGGCCATTGTGGACCTGTCAGTAACCTGTCATGGCACTGTTAGGAGAGAACTCTTCTTTTCCCTCTTAAAGGAACATCATTTTGACCTGAGAAAGTCAGCCACCCCAATATAGGGTCACTGCAAAAAATGTGACCCGTGAGGCAGAGACTTGGGAAGTTCACTTGAAGGTCCATTAATCATCCATCACAAGCACTGCTACACATCACAAGCACTAACAGCTAGTAAAAGATGCAGATGGAACTTCCTGCAAGATGAAGTAGCTCTCAAACTGACTTAACTATTTAGTAACGAAAGCTTACTAAGCAGGGAGAACTTCTCAAAGGACAATAAATAAAGAGCAATTCTTTGGAAAAGTGCAGAACAGTGACTGAAGACACAGTGGATCACAAAATTGGTCCTTCAAAATCATCTTTTAATTTTTCCCTTTCGCATCTTCTGCTAGTTGTAAATGGAACC
>JAOXYF010000011.1:2141723-2179369 GCA_028565775.1 Sternarchorhynchus goeldii
ACACACACACACACACACACACACACACACACACACACACACACACACACACACACACACACACACACACACAAAGCGCGCACATCTCCTCATGCATTATCCCTCTTACCTGACAGTTACCAAATGGCTTAGGCAACACGTGTACTTAAGAAATCTAAATGAACAAAACCAGAACTCTGACAGGTCAGAAGGGTACACTTAGAAATCAAGGTTAATTTTGCAATATTTTGTGTGGAACAGTGACATTTTAAAGACTTTAAAGTAGGTAGGTATCCTCCAAAATGTGAGGTCTCAATTGGTGTAATAATAATAATAATAAATAAAAATAAAATTAAAGGAAAAAAGAAACATCTGTGATAACTAAATCCAACAACAAAAGTGTATCTGAAATATGTTTAAAGACAGAACTTACTTTAAAGGGAAAACTCTAAATGGATGTATAAAGCAACAACAAATTCAGAAGTTGTTTTTTCCCCCATTTGTTGAAAAACATTTTATAAAAACAGTAAGAGTATCAAAACAATAAAATAACATGATGTTTTAAACAATTATTGACTGTCTTAGATGTAAGATTGAGTATGTCAGTGGTACTAAAGAAGGAGGACTAATCGCATACTTCCTGCTTTATAACAAGATTAATATTCCTCTAATATTGGTTGTGGCCTCAGTGGCAAAGCCTGTATATGGTTGATGTGTGTAAAATGCCCTCAACTGTTAGGTTCAGTATATTGTTACTTAAGCAGCAGGTCACTGGTTGTCTTGCTACTGCAAAAAATAAAAAATAAGGAGATGGTAATGGCACAAATGTTTCAACTGGTAATCTGAAAAAAATGAGGTAAACATGCAATTACACACTGTGACTAAACCAGGAAACCACACCACTAACAACCATACATGTGACAGTTTTTCCAAAGAGTTAAATATCATAGTAAATGTAATTCCCTTATGACTTAATCAGCTCACTCACTTCCTGTTCTTTTATAAGAGTAGTCCTTTGACAAAACGTTGACCGAAATGTCCGAGAGATCACGAACACCAGGACGGTATCAAAAATACGCCTCCAAATCACTTCATTTCCACATGTGGTTCAATATCTCTTTCACAGCTCCTTACAGCTGCAACAGATTTGCTTATTGTATTACCAGCCAAATATTTGGACACACCTAGTCTTTATTTATTTTTAGTATTTTCTCCATTTTAAAAAAATTGTAGAAACCTTCAAAAAATAACATTTGTGATTATGCCGTGTTAAACAAATATTGACCGTCTTAGATTTTAAATTCTTCAAAGCAGCCACCCTTTACTGTGATGACAGATCTTTACACTTTTGGTGTTCATTTCTTCAGGCAGACACCTTTGATGCTTTTCCATTCTTCTTGAAGAAATTCTCACATACGCTAAGCATGTGTAGGGTGAGGGACCAACGTTCTGAATGAAAACTATTTACTGAGGGGACAATGCAATTATTATTGTTTTTTTAATGCTTGATCAAAGTTGTGTCTTACTTGTGATCAAACAAAGAAAAAAATTCAGTTACACTCCTCAAAACATTTGTACAGGGTGATAGGCACACAGGTATTTTAGACCGATATTTTACTTACGGAGATATTGGAAGGTCTTGAGCAAAACAGCCTTTTCCAAAGTTTATCCAGCTTCTTTAGAATACTTATAACTGACTAGTGAGAAGAAGAAGAAGAAGAAGAAGAAGAAGAAGAAGAAGAAGCTGAATTGCACGAAATGAAACATACATGGAGAAAGTTGAGTTTGGCTCATTCAGCAGTTAATTTAAGTAGAAGTCAACTGGACAGCCATATTATTGCCAACATCACCATTACTTACAAACATGCCATTAGACCCGTGTTAAATAAAATGTGCAAAGTCTCATCCCTTTCCATATTTAGACAATTTTTGAAACTAAGATTTATTAGAAAAAAGAAAAAAAAGAAAACCATTAATATGTACAAACATTCAACCACAAACAAACTGCCAACCACAAACATCTAAACTGGCATTCAGAACACTTATTCCCCAGAACCCATTCATCCAGGTACATAATTCCAGGTAGCATTCAAGGTTTCCTGTTTTACTTCCCAAAGACCTCACAACGCCCTTAAAATACACACAAACCATATCTGGAATACTTTATTAACCGTTAAATGGACATGTTCCAGCCTAATGCTGCCCCTGGCTGCTAAACACCTTGTACAACACCAGCCTGTAGCAGGTCTTTAAGCAAAATTTGCTTGGGACTTTTGAAAAGTGTGAGTACTGGAACAATGTTTCCAACATGTACAAAGCAGATTGGATGTTGTGACTTCATATGGGGCTTATAGCCACATTAGCTGTGTCTTCATAAGGAAACCACTACCAACGGTCTCTTCCTGTGGCACCATCTGCAAGGGCTTAAACTTGTATTATTAGTGGCAGACAATATGGAAATGGATATCGATTTCATGAATACTATTTTCCTATTCAGTCACAATGGTAACAATTAAGGTGGATCTCTTCTAAAAGAAGATATTGAAATGAATACATTTACATCTGAGGCCATGCGTTCACTTGATCGTTTTCGACAGCACTTTTACGTTAACGTATCACAGAGACGTTGCAGCTTATTTGACTGCTAATTTGTTTGTCCAGTGGAAAGAATTGAACATAAACGGCCATTTAGGTTTGTTTATTAGCAACTTAGCAAAAACGATTGGAGCAAAATTCCCACGATGCAACTGGCTGATTTACCTCAGCCAACACAGCATACATTAACATTCACAGCATAAAAGGGTAGAATACATCCTACTTATATGATCATATGACCATATTATATGCCTTAGACTGTGATACGTCATTTCAAATGTCAATAGCCCATTTATTGAAGTGTAAAATGGAAAACCATTTTAGTCAGAACAACACATGGAACTAATGGGCTAATAAAGTCACGTGGCACCAGAAACTATGGTCAAGGGATTGTCTTTCATGTTAAAATAATGCCAGACTTATATTCCATCTATAAGTTTGGAATCTTATAATTTACTTGGTACTTTGTGTTTTATTACAAAATCACATTCTTATGTACACAATTCTCATGTGTTGAGATTATTCTTGGATAAAGTGGATTAACTCTTTGTTGTCTTTAGAGTATGAGGATAAATAAATACTTTAGAGTATTTATCTATTATAATTCCACTTCCAAGTTCAATTCCACTTCTCAAAGCCATTTCCCTAAAACCACTTTACAAGACTCCACTTAACAGCACCATAAAACACTGTACCAGCTAAGTGCAAGTACGATCGACAAAATGACAAAGTGAAATCTATTTTGCAAATGATAAAACATCTAAGCACAACTTGGTATTTTATGTGACGCTCACATATGTAAAAATAATGTACCTCTGGACCCAGCACTGGGAGAACAAACAAAGAGCCATTAATGCAGGTATGTGTTATGTGGTTGGCCAGCATTCCATACGATTGCTTCACTTAGAGAAGCAGGTGGCAAAACATAGGGTAACAGGGTCTTTGAGATACCCAGCACCCAAATTCCACACATCAGTAATGAGAATTAAAGGAACAGCCGAGCGCGAGTGGGTGAAAGATTAGCTTAGAGAGCACTGTCAAAGTTTCAGGGAAGGCCGAGGGCTCCCTTTTGTAGCTGGTGGGTGGTGCAGCAGCACAGGAGAACAGCTAGAGGAGCTGCTGGTGCCAAAGGTGTTGAAAGACACCAAAGCTGTGCTGTAAAGTCTGGCACCTCCCTCTCTGTAAACACAAGGCTATTGCTTAATGCTCCAAGTGTCAAACACTGAAAAGAACCCACCCACTGATTAATGAGCACGTTCTGGGAACTTTCTGGAAAAGGGCAACACTAAGCTTATTCACAGTTTCAGCTCAAAGCCCTGTGAACACATGATAAGTGTGTTATGTGGGGTCCAAACAGAACTAGCAAAGAGATCAACATTCCCAACTTGGCAAGATAAGTGGGATCCTCATCTCGTAGACCTCATCTAATTTAAGAGCACTACTGTGATGCTTAATGGGACCACTCAGTTGAAAAACAAATAAATGGCATAAATTTTGAGACTCATCACCAGTATGCTGTCTCTATTACCGACCACTGCTACCACTAAACCCTGATGAGCAACCAAAACAAAGGGAGCAAGAACACAACTGTTTTCTATCGGCATTATGAAAAAAAGACACACAAAAACATATTGGATGAAATGAAGGTCATATGAATTGATCAATTCTGGATGTGTTTATCTAAATGGAGGGGGGGGGGGGGGCAGGATAATCATGAATGAGTTTACAGCAAGAAGATTAATTTGAAGTCCAACTACACAAAAGGTTTGTAGATGAGATGAACAATGATCTATTGTCATACTAAAAAACAACAGCAAAGGTTTCCATTCTGACTCGTTTTCATTGTTCTGTTTCTTACTTTGATTCATTATTAATACGTGACCAGGTCCACAAACTCCAAATTTTTATATGATTAATTCCCAGAACTAATATATTAGTTGCAGATATAATTAGAGCTAATATTGAACTATTTCATAATTAGTTGCTGATATTTTTAGAAGGGAGCATGTTGTCGAGCCAATCTAACCTTTAAAAAGCTCCAACACCTTTAAGTACACTTTAGAAAGCAAACAAAAGCACAATCAATATTTAATGTGTGGGGGAAAAGGAGACTTTTTGAATGATCAGGATTTCTGCAAGAACACTTCTTAAAATATAATCAGATCATCTTCTAAAAATATGTGCCCATAGTGTATAGTTATATGCTGGAGCCACTCCTTCACAATTCCAGTTCATTCCAAAAAGGCATCGCAATCATTTTTGGACATTTGTAGTTACATTTCTTTAATTCCTACATGTCAATGCTGAGCATAACCAGTTGTTTCTGAGAGCAAACGGTGGATCTCTTCAGAGCGAGTGGAGTGCCCACACAAGGCGTGTGGAGTGCCCACACAAGGCGTGTGGAGTGCCCACAGGGCGAGTGGAGTGCCCACAGAGCGAGTGGAGCGCCCACAGACCTGGTGAGGTGGAAGACTGACGAGCCTGCTGCCGCTGGGTTGGATGGATGCCATAAAAAGAATATTTGTAAAGAGATCTTCGGCCTTAATTCTCAGAATGCATAAATGCAGAAGAATGAACGTAGAATGGTGGCTGTTGATCTGAGCCATTCAATGCACCATTGTTGCACCAGTCTAAAATAACCAGGGATCTTTGTTACAATACTTACAATAGACTTCTTTGACAGCCTCGGGTCCACAAACATGATGCGCATTGTATTCCTGGATAAGCAAAGATATTTTTCTCCAAGAAAAGCACCATTCACTTTGCTACATTTGCAGTGTCAATATTTAACCACAAGTCCATTAAAAACGTTGTTCATTATTGATCCTCTAAAAATATATCAGTCAAACCAAAATGGAGTCAGAAGCAAAAGCATGAACAATTAAAGCTGGCCCTCATTTGGTAAAAGCTGTAAACTACAGAAAATGACAAAAACTGACTGAGAGCTACTGCGTTTAATCACAGATTACAGTCACACAGCACAAACAGAGAGGACCGAGTGGAATATGAAGAGCAAGACCTACAAACCCAGTCCAGTACACTGACATTTTTGAACAGGAAGTCAGATACTGCTTCAGGTTGTGCATGATGCCACTGGATTATTACATCCAGTGAGAAAAGAACACAGGTTCTGATGCAAAGAATGTATTCTGTCAGCATTCATCTGCCATACACCTCACGCCTAAACTGTATTTTTGTGAAAGTTGTCTAACATTTATCAGCCCTACTCTCCCAGGATTGTTCTTGTAAGGTCCATATCTCACCTTTTATGACTGGTGATATGGCAGGTGGTCTGGCCTGTGGGCTGTGCTGGGGATATCAGCTATAATAAAGCTATAACTCAACTTGCCTATTAGAGGGCCGTTGCCCACCGTTCATCACACCTGCTGCTCTGGCTCTTTATACTGCACTTTATGGCCCTTACTGGCTCATGTCAGTGAAAGATGAGAGGGTTAACACTCCCAGATGCTGTGCACTGTAGGCTAGTGTTGACACACTGCTCTATAGCAATTATCCATGAGAGCAAGTCAGACCTTATTCAAGGTTCTACACTATCTGAGCCCTTATGATTAGAGGAGAACAGGCCTCCAGCTCTAGTCTTGCAGAGCTGCAGCACTGCACTGTTTAGTAATTCCCTTATTCAATACATTAAATGTTGTGGTCGTCAGTGTTTTTAATAGCATCTCTGGTAAGCATGTTAGGTTTTCATCACACACCATGATACACATCATGATGTCTGTAGTTTTCAGACTACAATTCACAAGATCATGAGCAATATTAAGATGCAAAAAGCATCTCTGTTTTAAGTTGTCTTTTTAATAGTTCTTGAAGTACCTCCCACTGCTGCAGAAAGGGTTTGTTGCATTCTGCTGCCCTCTTGTGGCATGTAGGATGATGGCACTCTTGTGTCTTGAATGCTTATGCAAGCAGAAATCAGAAGGCAACTTATGCGCACATGTATTATTGTGCCAGCTTATTGTGCTTCATTTTATGGGTTCATTTTACTGTTGACTTTGCAAAAATACAAAAATTAAAAACTAGAATTAATTCTTATTTGTTTAATGATTTAACTAGGGTAATTTCAAATGTTAACTCACTTTACAGGGTACAAATAGAAACGGATCACCACCTCCACCCTGCAGAGAGCAAAAATGTGATTACATAAAACAAAATTATTTACACAAATGCACAAATTCACCTCATCTTATTGTCTGTATACCAACAGGCAGTTCATCAGATGGTCTTGTTCAGCAGTCAGAACAACTTATATTTATGGCGTTTGGTAGATTTTCTTATCCAGTTTTGAACAGGATCACCATCTATCTATGACAGCACCCGAGAGCTGAACCCATGCCCTTGGTGTTACTAGTGTCATGCACCTGCTCTCCCAGGTGAGTGTAAAACCCTGATGCTGGGCTCGGCCATCTGCTAGGCCACCTTTGGCCAACAGAGGGAGGCACAGGGAGGCTCCAAGGTAATCAGGTGCTACAAAGGCCCTCCTCTGCTCAAGCTTTGTTCAGGGTTCTGGCAAAACACAAGGCTGGGATTTAGAGTAGAACCTTAAAGTGCTGACTCTTGGGTTTTCTTTTATTTGACCTTCTGTTAAAGGCCTGGAGTCACACCAGCTTTCCTCACATCCTTTCTCAAGCCTTTTCCTTTAGTTGAAAAAGTCCATTTTTAGGCTGTGCTTACATTACAAACCACAGCACACTTGAACTCGATTGCAAGAAAAAAAAAATTAATATAACTACTTCCAATGACAATGGAAAGTTTAACTGTGAGCTGCTGGCCTCTTTCTACACTGTAATGAGTCAGGCACCACCACCTCTATGACTGTTGGAGCTTAGTCACAAAATATGACCTCCACAAACTACAGCATCATCAGCAGGTCTGCAGTAAATCTTGCAGATGCATTTCCAGTCCTATCTGTTAATCAGCAGAACTAAGAGGCAGCCAGGAAAAACCAGAGCCCTCGCACTCTGGACATGTGTTTCAACTCGCCCCTCAGCACAGCACAGTCATATTAGAGTCAAAACTACCAGACCACAGAAAGCTTTCCTCCCCATGCCAGTACACTCATGACCAATTGATACACAAGTCTTCTTCTATGGTACCTCCTGCATTCTATGGTACCATCCTGCAGTCTTCTTCTATGGTACCTTCTTCTATGGTACCTCCTGCAACCTCCTGTTTTTAATGCTACATGTGTCCAGTCACCTCCAGTTCCACCTGCTAGCCAACTAATTCTCCCTCACTGCACATCATCATCATGCCAGATGATGCTGTGACCAGTACAAGTGGCGTCTTTTCAAAGTCCCACCAATACCATGTCACTCAATAGCTCAACACTCTTGGAGTAGAGCAGCAACCATCAGGTCTGCCGTGCTGATGAGAAGGCACCCAGACTGGCCATGCTGAGGGGTGGAGTTGTCCACTTAATCCAGTCTAAGCAGTGAGTGAGGCCAGTTACACTTGATTGGACCCCCAGCCACGGATGACTCTAGACTCACCTGATCACAAGGGTGAGCGTTTAGACTGCTGCACGACTAGAGCTTGCATTTATAATTTTTATATATAAAGATATATCTGATACTGGATGCAATTCGGTTCCCTAAAGAACCCTGAAATCCCTTATGCACTGGACCTTTTAAGAACAGTATGTAACATAAATGGGAAAAATTATGGCCCTGGCAAAATATATGTTTGACAATACATTGACCATTTCTAGTTCAGTTTAAAATATAATTTGAATGCACCAACTAAAAATAAAATAACAACTTAAACATTTAGAAAGAATGATGTTCTGTAGAAGGTGGCGTATGAAATGTCTGGAGGAAATTCCACTCATGTCCTGTTTCTATTCAAATAAGAGGCCTTTGAGACCATCTACTCATCAGCTCAAGAAGCTCATCTGTTAAATTACTGTGAATCCACATTAAATACTACAGATGGCACTACAGTAACTACAGAACAATGCTGACAGCGTTGTTCGGGTGCCAACTTCAACATCGCTTCCAACTAGGCCAAACTGTTAAAGGTCCATTATTGTTAAACATTCCCAGTGTTTTTTTTTTCTTGAAGACCATTTACAGTGTTTGTCTGGTTTCAAGACGAGAATAATGTGTCGCTAATTCTGAATCTGGTGACTAGGCGGCCACGTTTCCGTAATTCAGTAATAATTTTATAGTGTCACTATGAGGGAAAGTTTAAAAAGTAAAAAAAAAAAAAAAGTTTTTTCGTGAAATGAACCATAGCGGTCGTTCTAAAACCGCCAAACCAAAGCTGAGGAAATACTGAGTTTCTGTAGACTACTCTGATAAGTGTATGGAGAAGCAAATGTAACAAAGGTTGAAATGCACTGGTCAATACAGCAGGAAAATACCAAAGCAGACGAGAATGTAAAGAATAGACACTCTACTTAGTAAGATTATACACTAGGGTGAGTGTTTTCGTACTGACCTCGTGGGTAATCTGTGAGCAGCTCTTGATTATTTTTTTTTTAGACTGAGGTAATTTCGTTACAATTTTTTTCGACAGAATTCACGTTTTTAGATTTGCCTTTGCGCATCCACGACTGACGTCGGAGGATAAATGTTAATTGTAGCGTATTGGGTTTTCAGTGTATTGCGCACGTAGTGGGACCGGAAGTAGGTTTGTAGTGTGTGATCGAGCTGATGGGAGCTCTACTGCTCTGTTCATGATGTATTCCATCCATACTGTAGTCACTGAAACGTTCGCGAACAAAGAACGTCTCGCTCCTCCTTGACGGATCTTATACCGGCCACAAAGCAGATCCGGATGCAGACCAACTTGGTCCCGTAATAGTTTGATGAAGGCTCTGGAAATTCGGTTAGAACAATTGTACAGACTTGAAACGCTAATAAAACGGGACAATGGAAAAAAGACGCGTGTGCACCATGCTGGTCTTCCTCGTGTTTGCTGGCTCCAAAAGCTGAAACGTCACTAAGCCGGACACGTGTTCAGCCAAAACGATAACCAAACTTGACGTATTGAAGGGATACTTGCAGGTTCTCCTGATGCCATGCACATCAGGGAGTTGTGCTTTCTTGACTCTCGACCATTTCCCATAGTATACGTTGATACTATTCGGCTTCCAAAATGCACCAGCCACATTCTAGAGGCTAATGAACCGTGTTAGGTGATCTCCCGGACTGTGTGGCCTAACTTGACGTGGTTATCCACAAAGAGACATGGGAACATCACCTTTCCATGGGAGGTTTTGGAGATGCTTGCAGCATGCTTCTCTGGTTCCAAGCCTAGAGATGTGTGATTGTTTTGGCACACAATAAAAAAAAAAAAAACGGTATTACTCGACATCATGGAATACTCATCTGAGTATTTTTGAGTTGTGCTCTCACGTTGATAATGGTAGGCTAACAGTAGCTTACATACAACTTTTTTCCATATACTAACCAAACCTGCACGATGTACCTGTAATTCTCTCTGTGAGTTTGAACTCTTTGCCGTTGTTGCTACAGATTTGCTGAATTATTCAGCCAGTTCAACTTGACCTACATTACATTACATTTTCAGTCAACAATGGTGATGTTTTTGATTCTTGTCATACGATGCATGTAGTGCTGTTTTTTTCTCATATTTGAATCTCTGGGTTTATAAATAATTTAATTATATGATCAAATTTAGCATATTTGTAGACTGCAGTGCAGGTCCATGTTTATGGGTGAACATTCTATTCAATGAGATTAAGGCAATGATGTCATCAAATCACCTCTCGGCTCACACAGTCAGGTGAAGAACAACTTTGGTCATCTGTTCTGAAACATGCAGCCACCTTGCTGTTGCAAGGTTATAATGGTGTATTTCCTTGTTACACACCAGTAATGCCAATGCAAGTCAGACATTTTCCTTTACCAAGACAGGAAGCACTTGACCAGGTGTCACCTGGTCGAGCACAGCAGGTGGGTCAAAAGGCATCGATGTTCCACCTGAGTGAGTGAAAACTGACCACTAGGAGACCTTGCAACACTATTGGTTTTCATGGAGGGAGGGATTGTAGGCCCACTAGGCCAGCAGGGTCATCCAAAGTTAGGCTGATCCATAGAGACAGCTGCCTGGAGTCCCCACCTCCAGGAAGGTTTTCACTGCTTTCCCTTAATTGTAAGCATGCTTTCCAGTCAGACAGAGCTTGGCTTCCATTTGCACTGGGGCACCACTTTGGTGCTTGGACCCCTAGACTTTCTTTGCTTTACCAAAATCTCACCAGCACCTATTTAGTTTTCCCCATCGCATTTTACTCTGGAGAACGGTAAACAATTAGTTGGCTGTACATAATCAGGTCAAGAAGGTGAAAAAAGCTGTTTTCCATCTAATGTCACTCAATAACAATGACAATAGTAAGAATATGTAAGTAAATGTATAGAATATATGTAAGTAAAAAGCTACATGAATTCCAGCTATTGTCTTTCATGTAGCCTGGCTACAAAATGGAATCTGATGCATATCCAATTAAGGACCACATGAAAAAGTATCTCGAATCTGATATGGAACAATCAAATTTGTGTTTCCCTGAAAATAAATTCAGATCTGTGTCACATTAAGGCAAAAAATCCAGTTTAAGCCACTTCGGCCTGTTTTTTTTTAACATCAGTGTACATTTGGGAGTACAAAGTGGCAAAACATTGGATTTTAAACAATCTTATTACAAGGTGCAATAGAGAAGATTTTCATAGTTTTAATTTTCGATAGGATGTTAGTAATGTTTATGAATTATCTGAACATTTCTCATTCATGGACCAATTTCAGTTCAGTAATTTAAATGATCACTGCCATACAGTACCCTGCACAAATGTCAGGGTACTGTTATCCTTTTTCTTGTCTCCAGAAAAAAAGACACTGCAGCCATTTTTTCCTCAATCATTCACTTACTTTCTTACAAGGAATAAACAAACTTGTCATAATATCAGAAAATTGCACCATCAATGTTAACGTGCAAATATAAAATATCTGGCAGCTTATCTCCAAATGTTTAAAACGATAATGTGCTGTTATGGTGGTCATAAATATCAGTACACATCTACAAATGTAAACAACCTGCAGCTGAATGCAGTGGTGATGCTGACTGAAGCTTACTGTGATTTACCTGTGAAATAAAGTGCTTAGTTTGTGTATTTAAAGATGACGCTTTTAAAAACAGACTAAAAGACACTTAACGTACATGCGCCTCAGTCTGAATCGCTGGCAGGAAGGTAGTTTAGCGCGATGCTGATCTACATATGACTGACAAAGAGGGTGGGGGGTTGCAGTTCTGCTGGTGACATCAGGCTGTATTTAATATGCAGCAGGCAATTAAAGTGCCTTGTCATTTCTCTCCTTTATGCACAATGAAGCTCAACTCCTCTAATGGTTTCGGATCACAGTTAATCCTTTAAGCAAATGACTTATAATCCTTGAGCCCTGTGTGCGGTTACCTGTGGGAAATATTACCCAGCACCTCCATGTTCTTCCAGACTTCTCACACATTAGTCCAATATATATTAATCCCTTCATTTATCTCTGTCAATGAAGGACAAGAAATTTAAACGAAAGTAAATAATAGACAGAGCGAGGGGAGAGCGAGGGGAGAGTGAGGGAAGAGTGCGGGGAGAGCGAGGGAAGAGTGAGGGAAGAGTGAGGGGAGCGTTATTAAAGGCAGCAGGAGGCAGGTGTGTCTGCCACCTCTATGCTGCCGGCTTGTGTTGCGTGAGTCTCCCTAATAAGCTCGGCTGTATTCCAAATAACACCCACTGCATACTCCTCATGAACTTTTCATACCCGGCGAGATTACCTCGACAAGTAAACATGTCTCAAAAGATTTTTGCGGGAAAATATTAATAATCATAAAAAAATCTGCTCTGCTTCTAATTTTTGCTATCCATGATTGACTGGAATAATTGCACCACAAATATTTAGAAAAATGCAACAAAAGATATGATTGTCAACTTTTGTTTCCTGGGAAAATACTATTCCTAAGGGATTTTTCATTTTAGTGCATTTTTGATAAACGATAAATGTGTTCGGTGTAATTCGTTATTACATGCAACACAGGAACTGCCATTATTAGACATATAAGGTTTTGCTACTTATAAACAGTACATACAAATCTAACTGACATGAAGAGCACAGAAGCGTCTGTGTGAAAGTCTCACAGATGTGGGCGAGTGGTGTAGGACGGACCTGCTTTCTCAGCTCTTTGTATTTATTTTCAATCCAAGATTTATAAGGCGCCATCTGCTTGCTCATCTTGATTATTTACCCAGCGAAAATATGGCGGTGAAAAATTCATGTGCGCGTGTGCTGTACTGCGTCGGCCTGACCCTGCGGTCCCCAGCAGGATGGAAAAACGGGGTTAGCGGCGCTGGGAGATGAGGTCAGCGCCGAGAAGACGCCCGGAGGGCTCCGGTGGTGCTGCTGCTCCACCCCTGTACCCTCGCTCAGCGCCTCCCGCACAGCCACGGAGAGACGGCCTTGTCCTGCTACGTGTGCTTTATATATAACACCATGATCTAGCTAGTAAATTCTGACCGCAAGGTTAATTTTGTTGTTGGGCATCTGCAAGCATTTTAGACCACCAGCAGGTGGCACTGTAATGCATTATGTCCAAATTTGGCTAGTAATTTGCCTGAATGCTTAGTATTTCATGAGATGTCAGATGTTTGGATACATCTGACTGAATGTATGCTTTTCATAGTCTTAAAATGTTTTAATGTCATCGCAATCTAATGGTATTAAACGTGTTCCAAAGACAAATATGCATAGCAAAAGTTGATGGCCTATATATGAATTGATTTCCAAATATTTATGTATTAATCTAAAATTAATCTAAGATCCAATCAATATTTTCACTTATTAGAGTGTCTGCTAAATGCCATACATGTAAATACAATTAAAGGTAAATTTGTTTAAAAGCTTAATCACATGTTATTTACTTGTTTTGACACTTTCACGGTTTTCCTAAAATGTAGTAAGTAGTAAAAATAAAGTGGGCGTGTCCAAACATTTGACTGGTGTTGTATATAATTACTTTTCACTGTCTCTATACTTGCAGTTTCCTTTCGATTGGTGATAAAGGTAAACGCTGTTCCTTAGCACAAATCTCCATAATCTCTATGACTGCAGTAGTTATCAGTGGGTGAAGGCATGTTACTGGCACAGAAGTCAAAAGAACTGGATGTTCTGTGGTTGGGCTGTGTTAGTTCCACAGAACGATCAGTAACTGTCGAGATCTTTTGAAAATGCTGTGGCTTTGCAGCTGGTGGAAAAGCATCTGTGTGTCCTTGGCTTCGGCTTCAACGCTGTCCAGCCAGCAGATTAAGAGCTCACCAAAGCCCATACAACGTTCCTGGTGTGTTTCGTTTGAAGGCAGAATTTCCATATTGTCCAGCTTTCCCGTAGCCACTTGTCAAAATAGCCATGAATCACCAGTGAATTCCTGCTCGTGCTCAGGAAGACTGGGTTTGAAACGGACGCTTCATGAACCCTTTATTGACTGTGAGACTACGTAACCGCTTAATCCTCAAGGCTACATGTTACGTTTGATAGGTATGATGTTAGCTGTATTTCATGTTGTAATCATTCACTATATGACATATCTTCCCATATGGTAAAATTTCAGATGCTTGAACATGCACACAGAATACTAGTTGAGCACACCACCATGGCTTGGATCAGAAGTTTCCCTCTGAATACTTCAGTATGGTGCAAAAGCAAGTGAAAAACATTTCTAAAAAAAAAGGAGGACTGAGTGATGCTTCCCACTAGACAGGAAAGGGCTGAAAGGTTAGATAGTGTGTGACCCTCAGCTGGGACTGTCATTTCCTTTTCCCTTTGACATGCACATCACATGACTGAGTTATACAGGAATCAAGGTGCAGCAGAACAAACACTCAGAAAATGGAAGCGACTGCATTAGTTTGGGGGGTGGAGTAAGGGGTGGGGTTGGGAACCTTTGAAGGGGATGGGGGGTGGGGGGTGGTGGTTCAGCCGGACGTTGCGCTGCAGCCAATAACAGGCATTTGGAAAACTCATCATCAAGAGTTATGCCAGGGCCCCAGCTGAACATGGGTGGTCACCAACACAAAGTCTCCCGACAAATGGCTTTACATGATGTGATTATTATCTGGTGAAAGGAGAGGACCAAGCAGCAGCGTAACTGCCACCATCCCACTGAGAGACAGAATTACGGGCAAAGTGATAGAATGGCAGTCATGTGCCATTCTGATAACATGTGCGAGCAGGGGGCTGTGCCTGTATGAGCGCTGAGCTGCTGGGTTTGTGCAGAGGCCAAACGCTCAGGACGTATTTGGACAGGAATAAGTAAATCATGAAGGACACATGGACACCTGTCATGTACTTTTTAGTCCATTTTGCCTTCCTGTGGCTTGATTGGTGATGCAGGAGCTGCTGTAACCCTGACCTGGATAAGTGGTGGAAGTTGGATGGATGGATGGATGGATGGATGGATGGAATTGATATATGTATATAAGGACACTGGTGTATGTATATGTATGTTATAATAATTCTAAATTCTATGCACTGTATTTGTATTATTAAATATAAAGACATTGTATTATATGCACATTGTACGTACAAATGCAGGAAGTAGAACACTGTACATTGTGCATGACAACAAAGTTTACCAAAGAAACCTCAAATTGCGTTTTCTAATTATACCACTAGAGGTCAGGAGCACCTTCCAAACCTGTGCAGAGCAAGTTTGAGTTTACAATACAGTTGATGCATCTGATAAAATTGGTTTATACAGTATATTGCTTGGCAACCAAGAACTAATTACTAATTGCTTGTTATTAAACAGAAGTGCTTCCAAATTTCAGTACAAATACAAACATTTTATTATAAAATATTTCATATACGTTCACCCCTACCTGCTAAATAAGCACAGCCTCTAACACTCTCCTTTAGAATTTTGAATTCATTTGTTAAAGGTGAATTTGCCTGTATTTGGGCATTTTTTCTACACTGAATCAAACCTGTTCTAAGTGTACGTGCTACGTCTGTGTGGCCTGTTCTGCTGGTGCTTGGCTTTGGGTCTCAGGTGAGCCTGCAAATCACAGAGGAGCTGTGCAGGTCTAACTCACTCTCCTCCAAAAACAACAGCAGTAAGTCTCCTTCGTTTCTGTGAGGGAAGACCGGAGATTCTAACAGATGGATTCCTCTGACTAACAGCTGTGTCCTGCCTTCTAAGACAAGCAGAGACAGTAGGGATATTGTCTTTCAAAGTCATTTTTCCACTGACACTTTGACATGCTGAAGAATTAGTGGTTTTTGAATTCATGGCAGACCAAGTTCTCATCCATGTTTATATTCTCCTTGCTGAGTTCACATTGCAAATGCTATCAAGATACAAGATTTAAGACTTTAATTTGAAGACATAACTGTTTATGTAAGAAATGCATGTTTTCCTAATCAAAACAGTAGTGAGTAAGAGACGTCATGAATGATTGATTTAAAATTTATTTTTTGTTAATTCCATGTTAGTTACATGTTCAGTATGTTCCTGTAAAATCAGTTATTAAGAGTACTATTTTTAGGATAAATCCCTGAGAAACAACACTGAACCTCCATTCTCCCTCTCTCTTTCACTCACACACACACACACACACACACACGGACAGACAGACACACAAATATACATCCTTTCTTATTTTTGGAGCTGCTGCGCTAGAAGGCATCTCTCCAGCTTTATTCCACTTGGCCCTTGATCAAACTGGCTTCATAACATTTAAAGCTTCTCCAGAGCCCGCAAAGTCCAAAGAGCAACTGAGGGGAGCAGTTCGAGGATGAGGCGGCCGCACACACTCGCTGAGCTTACCCCGCCAAGCTGCAGTAAATCAGGAGAAGCTCCAGGGCCCGTGTGGAAGACACGGTCAGCTAAGGCCAATAAACTGCACGTTTTCTCCGAATGGCACACCCACGTTTAGCTGTCAGTAACTGTCAGGGGCCCAGGCTGTTGATAGTGCTAATGTTTCGCCTGGAGGTGCAGTGGGTTGTCACCACCATTCTGGTCAGTGCACAATGACCCTTCCCACCTGCATTCGATTGCTGGATGTGAGGGGAAATCTTATATAAATTTACAATAGATAGTAGTGTGACACAATGACAGCAGACTACAGTATGTAACAGTGGCTCCCTCATCAAAATCATCCCTTCACCAATGCCACTGTCTGGTTCTTGCCAGCTCTGGGAATTTCTTTTTGAATGACACATTCAATGCTTCAGAGAGGAAAACACTCAGAAAGACTCCTGACTGCAAAAATTCTAAAAGTGCTGGGTTGAAACCACTGGAAAAGTCACAGATTTACATTTCCTTCACAAAATCTCACATGAAAAGCCATGGTGAGTCCTTCACACCAGCAGGTCTACCAGCAGGTCATATGACCAGGCCAGTTCCACAGGCAACATAACAGCATTTCCACCCTACCCACATCTATAATGACCTGAGCGCGAGGGCAGCAAATTTAATGGCATTTTCCAAAATCCTTCCCCAAGTGAGAAGCTAGCCACTAACCGCTAACCCGCTAACCTAGCGAAATACTAGTTCTACAGCTAAAAAAGAAGGACTAGTTCTAAACTGATGTTACCCCTGTTGTCTTAGGGTTGAGTGCACAAGCACCAGTGACAGTAAAGTTTAGTATTAGCTTGAGCTTATTTCTGTTTCTCTTATGTAATAAAACCCATCAAGCTCAGTACATTGTCAGCACCGTGTTCTTCAGTCCACAAAAAAAAATAAATCATGAACAAAATTAGTTCTTTTTGTTGATATCCATTGTTTGGCTAAACAGAATGGTTTATTATTTGCCTAAAGTGCAACATTTCTATTGTACTCTCATCCCTATATTTACTGGTACAGAAATAAGCTTCGTTTAGTATATTTATAATATAAATATACTAAACCTGTTTCATATCTGCTGAGCTAGCATCAGAACACCAAAAGAAGACTGTTTGGGTGAGTGAGAGGAGTTTACAGTACTGTGAACCAGAGTGGCTCAGTGATGTTTAGTGGACTTTCCACCAACCTCTCACCTTTGGAGTCACGTCAGACCAGAGAGTAAGTAGCAGACTTGTGAAGGAAAGAATGTAGGAGCAGCAGTCTGGGGCCAGCGGCCTCTCCATTTCCCGGCTCCATTGGCTGTAGCAGGCCCTGATGGGTACTATGGTCATATAGATGGTCAGAAGCAGCCTCCCTATGCCAGGCAGCAGACAGCGCTTTCTGCTAGCTGCTCTCTGAAGAAGGGTGGTCCATGAAACCTATGTAGCTTTTTACTGGGTCAGACAATGGTGAGGAGGCTGCTGAGAGTGTATTGCATGGTTGAGAGTAGCGTACAGACGAACAGCGACTGTGAGAGCCAGAACACTGTACAGTGCATGCAACAACATCTACATCATTATTGACTCTTGTGGGTGGTCGTGTCTGGCTGAGCTTCAATAGATCCGTTCGCTGTTGCACTAAGGGTTCAGTGAAGACCTGGCCAGAGCTAGAGGGAGGCTACTATTATACTACCCTTCTTGTCCTACCCTACCTTGCATATGAGGGGATTGATAAGCACTGAGCTTTGTCCTTATGCTGCGTACACATTCCCTGTTTAAAAGAAATTTCTTTGAGGTATAGAAATTGGCATTCAAGAAATAGTCAGATAAATTATCAAGAAAGATGGCAATTAAAAAGCTGTCAAATCATTGAATAGGTTTCTGATTATTTACTTCCATTGGTAGGCTTTTCTGGGGTCATTAGGTATGGGATTATCTGGCTTTCCATTGCAGTAATTTTTGGTATAAGATATATACCCAATAACAAAACACTATATCTAAATGTGACACCATTGTTTCCATTACATACTAAGTGATTATTAAAACCTAATCAAAAACATGCACACCTGAGAGAGGGAGAAGAGGGAGAAAGAGAGAGAGAGAGAGAGAGAGAGAGAACTGGGAGAGAGAGAGGAGACAGAGAGAGAGAGAAGAGGGAGAGAGGAGACAGAGAGAAGAGAGAGAGGGGACAGAGAGAGAGAGAGAAGAGGTAGAGAGAGAGAAAGAAGAGGGAGAGAAGAGACAGAGAGAAGAGAGAGAGGACAGAGAGAGAAGAGAGAGAGGGGACAGAGAGAGAGAGAGAGAGAAGAGAGAAGGGACAGAGAGAGAGAGAGAAGAGAGAAGGGACAGAGAGTGGGGAGAACAGGAAGGAGATGCCAGCTGCATATGGATGTCATTTGTAAGCAGCAGTAGAAACGTATAGGTCAGTCTGCCCTTTGCTATCTCTCAATCCATCTGTTTTCACATTACTTGCAAATTATAGTGTCCTCCAGACCCAAATGAACATAAATCAGTGGTGCAAACGTGCAGAAGTTTTCCCTGCTGTCATAAAACAATGATTTAGAGCGGGTCTTGTGAAAATATGCTGCTGTGAATTCGCCCCCGCAGCTCCAGCAGTAGAAACACAAAGATCCATCTCATCGGAGTAATTTATGGCCTCCCTGGGAGATGTGGATGATTAGGGCCCAGGCCACCAACAGGCAGAAAAACAGTAGGAGCTCCAATAAGACCCACTGGAAAAGTTGGGTTAAATTTATCAAACAATTCAACGAAATCCATTTCTGTTTGGAGAGAGGTGAGCATGAGGAGATATATGCTATGGTCAGAATACTGGTACATCTTTGGAACATTCGGTCACTGGGCATTTGTGAGTTTTGGAGTTTCTAAATTAAATAGTCGTAGCCGAAGACATGTGATGTATCTGCTGCCGCAGAGCACCCTGGCAGCCAAATCAAATATACAATAGGAGGTTCCAGGACTTTAAACAAGATATTTGGGTAAATGATGTCATAAGGTCTCTATGAAATTGTTGGATTTTTTGAGTTGTACTTTCTGGAGACTAAAGATAAAACAGCTCTGTTTGTGGACAGTGAAATTCATTCTAAAAACACACACACCTACCCCCCCCCCCCACACACACACACACAAACACACACTCACTCCTCTACACACACACACAAGCACGCACAGTGTCTGTGGAAGCGCTCTGCTCTGTTGACCTTACCTCTGGGGGAGAGTCTGCGTTTACAGACCTGCTTGTTGGGTTGCTGCAGAGGGTCAGGGTGGTTTTCTTCTCCTGGCTTCATTTGTTGTGATTATACTCCCTGCCACAGCGAGGAAATGCAGCCTCAGAAAAACGCCCACAATAACAGGTTGCATTTACAGAAATGAAGGACTCAGTGGGTGTCCAGCACGCTTCTCCATCAACAACGTGTGTTTCTTCAGATTATAATTAGCAAAGTAGGACTATTAAATCCAGCGATGATGCTGAAGTGATGTAATGAGTGACTGGATGGGTGTATGCAGCAGAGAATTATGGGTCAAATCAGCCAGAGTCTCCAGGTCATTATCAGATCAGCAGTGGTCATAGTGTTTATAACAATTTTCTAGTCACGCCACAGACCTCAGTCATTATGACATGTGTCCTTTGAGAACACTGATGCTCATTGTAACAGTAAAACTGAATGGAGGATGACTTGCTGTGAACAAAGCATGATTTCACCATTACCTCAGCACTCACTTTTGACTTGTGTGGTGATATACATTACAGAAGGTCTTATTGCTAAACATTCAGGGTTCAGGCCTGTCTTCCTCGTGTCCTTCCTGCCCCACTCAGATCGCTCAGAGGTGAATGGGTTGGTGGGAGCAGAGGGGTTCTCTGCCTGTCCGCGGGGCAGTACGTCATAACAATGTATAAAATATTTACACCATCTCATTATATTAAGAATATGTGTATTCTTAAGTAAAATTATTAAATAACCTTTTGTTCAGAGAAACATTTTTTTGAGTGTTTTTTCTTGGAAAATTAAGGTCATGGGTTTGATTCCCAGGGAGCCCAGGGGTTGACATGCAAATAAATATGTAAGGTGATAAAAATGAATGTAAGAGCATCTGCCAAATGCTGAAAATGTAATGAAAAAATGTTTCATTTAAAGTGTCTAATTAGCTTCTCCAACTTTTTCATTTGAGATAATTGTGTTTAATAGCAACACTTACTACCATCTTAAACTATAACTGAACTTATGGTTCACACTTGCCCAAGCAGCAGTCAAAATCTGACAGGAAGATGACAAAGTGCACAGTACAATCTTCTGTACAGATTATTCATATAATCTGTAATCTGCTTTTACTTGAAATAACATGAGAAGAAACAAAAGAAAAACATGTGAGAACAATTGTTTCTTCAAATTTCAAAACTTTTTCGTGTCTCTGCTATTAAATATGGAAATTATCCTCTTTTCTGGAATGGTTTAGCTAGAATTCCATTTGTAATCTGCAGAGGAAGTCCGAGTGGCTGATGAGTGGCACACAGTGCCGTGCTGTAATCCACCGCACAAATGAGTGGACTACGCCCTCGGGTGCTGTTCTTGATGACAGTAACTGACTCCTTGGGATTTGGGGGTCTCTTTATCACACCTCAGACCTCAGAGCAGCTGAGGAAAAGAAGCGTCATCCAGCAGATGGCGGTATTGCAGCTAAATTCACCTTTGAGTAGTGAGCTCCTTCTTTGGGGGTTTGGTAGGTAGATAGGTAGATATGCTTGATTGTTACAGGTGGTGTGCATATGGCTTGGAATTTGCACCCTGTTTTGTGTTTGTATAAGTGTATAGAGGAGAGAAAAATTATATTTTGTTCCCAGACTTCATACTTTTCTGACATTTTAGAAAGATGGGTGTCAAGAATCTTGCATGTTTTACAACATATCTCCTTTATTACTTAGTTTAGTTGGCATAACTCCCTGAGTCCTTAAATATCAAATGTTTCAAAGGTTGTTTACAGAAAACATGCTGAACTCTTGTAAGTTTATATGCTTTTCTTTGATGTCATTATCTTAATCACTCTCATAATAACTGACTCTGGGATAGAACTGGAAACAATTAATTGATTTAAATGGTTCATTGGCAGCTAAATAAATAAAACAGCAACCAGTATTTTTTTCCTTCTTTTTTCCAGAACACAGAAGGCGCCATCCTGTGCACACAGAAAACAATTCAGTAATTTAAGAAATTAGGGAAAAAGCTATTCCTCCACTAGGGAAATAGAAAAAAAGGAATATAGCATGTGCATATATTAAATACTACCTTCCCTATACAATCCACACATTTCAAAAGTTGTTTGCAATTCTGGATGGAATGGAATTGTTTCCATGCTCGGCCCCTGGGGGAAGAAGGTATCAGGGTAGGGGGGCCACAGAGAGACAGGCACGTCTGACGGTGTAGGGGGCGCACAGAGAGACAGGCACGTCTGACGGTGTAGGGGGCGCACAGAGAGACAGGCACGTCTGACGGTGTAGGGGGCCCACAGAGAGACAGGCACGTCTGACGGTGTAGGGGGCCCACAGTGAGACAGGCACGTCTGACGGTATAGTGGGCCCACAGTGAGACAGGCGCGTCTGAGATCTGCCTTTCAGCAAGTGGAGTCACACTCAGTGAGACTCAGAAAGCTGGATAATTCAGGCCCAACGCCACCCACCACTCCTACAGTCTGTGGGTTACCAGAGCCCAGCAGACGCACATACACTCACAGACCCTTTAACGTGCAAGTGTGCATTTCATATGAACCAAACACACATCCCCACCACACACACATCCATAGACCAGTGTATATGGGTATTATGGGTATTACCAAGTATATTTGCACACATACACACACACACACACACACACACACACATTCCTCCAGATTTTTCATATATTCCTTCAGAGTTACAGACATATATTAGACCTTGAAAGTTAATTTAATAATTCGGATAATCTGATTATATAATAGATCGGGGAGTTTTGCTAATTTAAACTCAGCTATGAGCTCAGACTCTGATGCTATTTTATTGTTTCTAAGGAAATTGTATTAAATTGGTGAGGTGTTAAAATATAAAATATAAAATTGAAAATTCACACACAACACAAACATTTTTACATGTTAGCATTTCTTTAATTTACAAACACCCAATAAAAGAGTAAAGTATACAAAATCTGTAAATAATGTTTTTTTTTAATGGTAAAACTATTGCGTTACATACATACATTAGTGATGTGTACCATATCATCTTATTTTGGTTTTTCCTTTGCTTTGATTTCCCGTGGTGTCATAACGTTTGAACCAACATCCAGTGACAAGTCTCAAATTGTGCCTGTGTTTATCTGCACATGCCTCAAAGGCGGGGCGGGGCGGGGCGGGGTGGGGCAGACGCTGGTGTGATGTTACTCGGGTGAGAGGAGGCGCCAGGCAGTTTGACACAGTCTCACCTTCCCTGGCTGCTTGTGGAGAGTGGATCTGCTTGCATGAGGAAACGTCCCCATAGAGGGGCACCCATGCGTTCAAATGGGCACATTAGCAGCTACACTCTTGAGCTTGCACGGACAGCTCCTAGCTTGCTCTACCAGGGAGATAAGGTGCACAGAACAGCGTTGTTTCCTCTGATGGTGAACAGCTGAAGCTACGGCCTTTTGCTGTGAAAAATAGGACTTCTGATTTCATATTTTGCTATTAATTAATATCAATACTTCAGCATTACTTTGACTACCGTGACAGTACTCTCTGAGTGCCAGGCTGGGTAATTAATGGAGTTGCATTTGAAGTATTTTGACATGTTGACAGTATTGTGGAAATACTAAGAGCCTGCCAGGACATGTTATACTTTAGAATAACCACCTCGTTCTGTTGTGCATGGTTGTACATTCTCACTGTACACAAAAGAAGGATGTAGTGCTTCACTGAACTATATGTTAACTTGTCAGATGTAGGCATTTGGACTTTATATGCTCACCTGATATGGTCATGAAATAACATTATCCTCACTTTGTGCATAAAATCAAGCTTGATTATTCATAAATATCTCCTTTATTCAAATAATACACAACCTGCTGGACAGGAATTTCTTTAGCTCCTGTTGTATGCGCTTTTTCTGAGTTACTGCATCTTTTTCAAAGAAAAACCTGGCATCCTAAATGCCCATGTGTACCGGGCCAGTCTGAGCTGCTGCATGACACTAGGAGAAAATTTGCTAGTCTGCACACAGCGGCAGTGGTGGCCATCTCTCATATCGTCCGTCACTCACTATTTGTCAGCCATTTGTAAGTCACACTTAGGCTTTGAAAGGGGGGGCAAGGCTTTCACTGAGAGACATTCCCACGCAGGGCGGAATCTTTAAGAAGAAACCCTATGATTATATCCACATTAATGGTCCTGCGAGGCTACAGAGATGTTTCCTTGGATGGATCTTGCAAATCATGCTTATTACTAAGAGGAGGGTCATCTTAAACTGATTAGGGGCCAAAATATCAGGTTCTTTTTTAAAACTTGCCCCATGCCTTTGGTCTCCTCAGACAGTTCCTGATGCCAGATGCAATAAATTATTACTCTAAATCAAAACAGAATGCTCACTTTTTATCTGAACGTTTACCAATGTCAGGGCCGGGACCCTCTGTGCAGTTAAACTTAACCATGGCCCCAGTGCAAATATTTTACGCTTTTCAGCAGAAAAGTTTTTGTAATTATATTTCCTGAAGCTTGTTTTGGTATGAAATATTTTGGGTAATGTTTTCACGAAGGTAGTTTAGTTTCATAACCGAGCCTCTTTATTGGGATTAGTGTTGGACTCGGGTTGACTCCTGAACGGGATGCTATCTGGAACCTATCCTCTCTGGGAGCTCAGTGTATGTTCGTTCCTGAGCAGAAGATGGCTTCCTGCACTTGCTACCACGTCATTCCAGTAATGTTCACACACACACAGCACGACAGCAACCACGCTGGCTTCTGCACAAACGAGGGCCTGTGAAAGCAAGGCTAAAGACGGCCCGTGGCGTAGCTAAGAGCTAACCATCTCCAACCACCCCCATCCTCCACACCACTTCTCCAGGCAGAGCTAGCGTTCACAGGGTTTTTTTGTGTGGTTTGGTGCATGTTGAGACCACTGATCAATCCCTCTTGATATCCATGATATGACATACCTGCTGATATTAAATGGATGTAGTTTATGACGACAATTTTTTTCAATGACTAAATAAATTCTAGTTCTCTCATAACACAGCCCAAAATTAGCATGCTTTCATTTACTTAATAAAAAAATACTGAAATAATCTATAACAGAACCTACATCACTATAAATATCCCTGACTTTGAAAAAACACCAGGAAATAGTGGCCTTGTGGACTTCTTCTAAGGTACACACTGTCATTTCCAATTCATTTCCCGTTCGCTTTACAAGTAAAACACCACTGCTCTGTAGGCACATAGAATGCAATAACAACAGGAAACTTCATCTGTTCGTTATCCTTTATATAAAGTATTAAAATTTGAGCCTTCTCCCATTATTACATTTTTCTTTGTAGTTTTTCAAATAAACGAGAGGAGCCACAGGTACACCTCCTGCTGTGCTCCACAGACTTTCTACTGCTCTCTGCTGCCCCCCACTGGCAGGCATGCTTGTGTTGTCATTGCTGTCTTCTAAAAATAAAAAAATTAGGTAAAAGTAATGTGCTAGCAAGAACATTATCTATTGACAGGACGTCCAAATTAATGTCAAAGATGTCTAGTACCCTTGCAATGTCTTATCAGTAATTATATTGTAGTATTATACATGTCTGGCATATTAAAGAAGCATAGTGCAGGATTAACTGTGTAATTGCTTTATTGCAGATGTGTTCTTAGAATAATCACATTTATTAACAATTATTAATTGTCTTTTTTTGTCTTTTTGCAAGACCTGGTGTGACCTGAAGACTGTACGGAGCATCACACCCAAATGTAGGATCCAAACCAGCTATGATAAAAAAGGTGTTGACATCTTGACTAACCCTTGCATATGTTTTAGAAACTTCAGTCAGGTGTCACCCGAAGAATGTGATGCAGCTATGTGAGGCAACAGCTCTCTGTGTACACTATAGCATAGCATTAGGAAACACCTTTCTTTACCTTTACTTATAGGTCCCTAGAGACAGTGAAGGTCAAAAGGTGCCAGGGAAGGAATATAGGAACAAGGTTTCCAATAAAACAAACCGGCTCTGACCGTTGTGCACACTGGGGAAATGAAAACCAGGCCGGCTGCATGGTTCATGTTCAAAATGATTCAAATGAATACCAGATCAAGTGCTGATACATTCAGGGAAGTTTGGGCCCTCTAAATTACAACTAAAAGATATAGAAGCAATCGTCTAAATTTAGCTGTTGCCACACCTTGTTAGTCTGGAAGGGAAGTGCATGGGTAGCTTTTAGCGAGAGGGAGTTCCAGAAGGTTCCATATGCTCAAATCCTATTGGTGGTTGAGGCTCAGACCATTTGCAACTTTGACAAAACCTCAAAAGTGGATAGGCTTTCAGAACGTTCCATTAAAAGCCCTTGATTATTATATTTAATGCAATATATCATGCTAAGCATTTGCCCTTGATTTATGGGAGTGGGTATCCATTGTCTTAGTCAAGAAAATGTGATTTAAATAAGGAGAGGTGAACTGTTTAAGTGGTCATGCATTTACCATGAAATATGCTCTTATTAAGGATGAAAGCTTAGGTTACGGTTTTGCCACAAAAGCTTAATATGGATCCCAAACTACAAACATCCATTCAACCTTTTCCTCCTGTAGGTCTAATGTAATTTCTAGTTTTAAAGCACAGCAAATTCATGGATGACCTCAAAGACAGTCACAGAGAAAGAAGAGAACCTTTGTTTTGGGTTAGGCAGAGGAGCATGTAGAGGAGGTTCGCAGTCTGATCAGAACGACTTTTAGGGACAAAATTAAATATTAAAAAAGCACACGTTCATACATGTCAGTTAAAGGTACATTAGTCAGTCCCTTTTTCTTAATAATTAAAATAAATATGCAGAATATAATTTAAAAAATGGCATGAACACGTGTGTTAGGTGCCTGAAAAAAAAACCTGTTTGAAAAACTGGCCTCCGGACTGGAAGCTTGTCTGTGTTTACACTGAACCCCTGTCAGTCACTTTATCAACGCGCCATTACTCCACCCCCACCTCCACCTGTTTGGCTAAGAAAACGTGGTGGATTCAGGTAAGAGACCTATATCACCAGGTACTTGTATTGTGGACAAAAAATAAAAAAAACACGTGCTGAAAAAAGTTCTTGACAAGAAACAAAAGTTACCATTAGAAGTCATTTTCCAAAATGGAGAGAAATATTACATGCAAACTGGATCAGGTTGGACACAGAATTAGCAACATTCCTCCTAGACAGTTATGTAAACACAATCTATATAATGCCTTGAACCGTCTCAGTGACAGACTTTGAATAAGAAATTGGATAGATAAACCTTTATCGCTCAGAGACCAATGTAAACCAGTATTTTGATGAAGGGTTTGTTGGTTGATAATATTACTAGAACATCTCACAGTGGGTGCAATTTGTGTTGGTGGGGTTGTTGGGGTGTGGGTGGGAATGGAAGTTGAAAGAGCAAAAAAAAATTATTTCAGAATTGTTGTGGTCACATATTTAACCACTAGAGGGGGTGTTTCTCGAATTTTGACTTATGCACTTTTAAGATATGGTACATCTCATGATCAGGTACGTAAGAGATTTCACGACCCAACTCGTATGAGAGGTTATGCATGGTCAAGATTCTGACTAGTGTAAGGTTTCATGTTTGTATCTTTTCTTATGGCCTTCTTCACGTGGAATCCAAATGATATCTCTCTCGCTTGTAATTCATGTAAATCCTTGGTGAGGTCATACTCTACATCTTTATTAAATCAGACTCTAATTATGGTCCTGTGTCTGACAACACAACTGTCGAGAAAACATTTTGGACACTTTTGGAGTTTGAAATTAAATCAGATGGGCTCTTTGCCTTTTTCTGCAGTAGTAATAATGTAATTACATTGTAATAAATTGAACAACAAACAAACAATTTTCACTACAATTTGATGAATAGTTATGAACATTCTCTATGTTGTGGGTTGGTTAATGGCTGACTGAGGGGAAAATAAAGGTTATTTTTTATGTAAATACTGTTATGTGACCCACCGTATGATCAGAATCAGCAGCATAAAGAAATCATGGAGCCAACAGATTACATATTACAAACATATCACATTGTCTTTTTTCTGTGCATTGTTTGTCTTGCACTTTGGTTCATGAAATCCACTGTTGACTTTATTCATATTAGTCTACATTTTGATATAAATGTCCTAACATAGTAGTAACTCTGACACCTCTTCCTAAATATCTAAATATTATTCATTAAAGTTATATCCTTATTTTGGCTTTTTGAACTTTATCACCTTGGTTAATTTTTATAGCAAATGGCTTAATTCACATGTTATTGTGCTGATTTGGTGAAAGACTGTCAGTTTCCCACGTCTAGAACAGTTTTGGTTAATCACCATTAAGAAAAATAACACTTTAAAGGAAAAATAAAGCTAGGTATTTCTTCCTGTGTATGTGCTGTGCGGGAAGGCTGAAGACATGTGTCATCATCCAGATGATGGCGATGCTACATTGTCATGGGGCTGAATGATGGCTCTGAGAAGCACTGCTTTCTTCACGGTTCACTGCCAGACTACCCTGATGTATCTCATCAACAAAGCACAGGCCTGGTCCTGCTGTTCTCTGTCCAAATATGCCTTACTCCTGCTCCAAAGACAAGATTCAGTATGATTCAGTGCAAGGAACTGTCACTTCTCCCCCTCCATGTGCCATTTTATATGGAATCTATCAATTCTGTGACACTTTCTCAGAACAGCACCATTGCAGGAGAGGAAAAATAAAAAAAAATGTCTTAAATTATCTGTATGGAGTTTAGATGATTTTCCTCAATGAATTAGGCAAATATGTAAATTTCCCAAAGTTGATATTAAAGGGTTTTGTATCAGCTGCAATGTAATAGCACTAAATTGAAGAAACTGTAGTAAGAGTGTGTGTGTGTGTGTCGAACTGTGTGCAGTACAGGATGTAAAAGTGCCCTATAGCAAGGCGCTAAAAGAACAATCTGATTATGCTGCAGTGACATCATCAGCCAAACAGGTTTTCACGCCTATCAGGCACTGGAGCAGGGTAGGGTATTTGAACTAAAGACATGAAAGGTTCCAAACAGCACGTTCTAATTTCAGGTAACTTAACCTAGTCTTGCTGCTCTCACTTGCCTATTGGTTTCATAAATACCTGTTGTGGGCGCTGTGGCATGGTCTGTTTGTCATTATGCAGGCAATGGGAGCCTTGCAGGCAATTGCATGTACTTCCTTCACACTTCTGTCATAATCTGTCATGGATTATGTGCTAAATAGCCTTTGAAGAGTTAAATCACTCCCATTGGGAAAACTGGGGTTAATTTAACCAGGGAGACAATGTTGATATTTTATACCTAGGCTACATCACTGTGTTTCATTCTAAAGTTACCAGAAATGCATGAATATGCAACAATGCATCTCTTAACTTCCTTCTTCTGCTTTTGTGTGTTTATCCATTCATTAATCTAAAGTTGTCTGTACTGTAGTTGACAAGAAATGGTCACTATAATTTATTTTTAAATCTTTTGATATGACTTCAGTAAAAGCAAATATAGGCTTTAAATAACTCAATTACACAATTAAGTGGATGCCATTATTAAACCACTGTGAACCACATGTTGGAACTAAAGCAAACCATCCAAGCAAGTGGTCAGTTTGTGTAAACACAGGGAGAATACCTCTGAGGCTTTCTCTACAGTAGCAAAGGCATATCCCAAAGAGGCAGACTCTGTGATTAAAGCTACTCAACCTTTGGAAAAATAAACCTCATTCACCACTCAGTCTATCAGACAGATCGTCCAGTTCCACAGTCGTCTTCTATATCTCTCCGAATCTGCTGATTTTTGTGGGAGTCTAACCTCTGATAGACACCCATTCCAAACTAAAAAAAGAGTTTTAGAAAGGTGTGTCCAGCTTTCCTGACTTTTTAGAGTAGAAAAGTTAATTAAGTAAAACCATAAAGTGCTACAAACAGGCTGAATTAATACATCTTTAGTAGGGTTCCAAAGTAATGTCTGTTGCCTCAGTTTCTCCAGCTGCCCACCATCCAAGTCCTAATTACAGCTGTGTTATTCTTTATAATATTTGGTTTTGCTCGTTTAAATTCACGATTCAAACATATTCTTCTAATTATGTAAATGGTTATTCAATATGCAAGACAGCTGGTTATGGCTTGTACCAGCTAAAGTTGGAAACCATTTCTCAGCTGGACTGTTAGTCCAGCCTTGTTATAGCAGAGCATCCTATTGAAAGGGACACTAAGCGATTTTACGATAAAACCGCTAAAACGCAATACGTAAAAGAGAATTATGTAACATAAGTCAAATTGACAGTATAGTCAATTTGGCTTTTAATAAACCACTTTAAAGAGCGTACCGCGGGAAGCTGCTCTGATGACCATAAGCGCCGTAAAAGAAAAAAAGATCCCACTAATTGAAGATATTCAACTGCATTCGTAGTGCATTTAAGCGTAGCGTAGAGTAGCGTTTTCTAGTGAAGGAAAAATGACTTCAGAATAATCCTGAAGCTCTGTTTTCGACATTGGTAGGTAGCAAGTTAGCTGACATAATCGAGTATGTTCCTTATTTTGTTTCTGTTTAACGAATTTACTGATGCGTCAGATTCATGGTTTTGTTGTGCACGACCAAAATGTGATGCTGTTTTCATTTTCAAAGACGTAACGATACTGTCAAATATGTAATATGTGTAATTAGCTATATAGTTTACAAAATAGTTTAAAAACATTAATTGGCACATCAACATACCATCATCCTGAACTGGAAGAAACAAAAAACACTACAAATAAACTAAGATTATCATTAGCTATTTAGCGTTAGCTAGCTCTGCACACTAAAATGGTCAGAAATTAAACGTGTTTTAGTGAACGTTGTTACATTAGTATCAAAAGCTTCGGTCTGGCTGTTTATTGTGCAATTCCTCCAAAGCAACTAATAAATGAGATTTGATGTGCTGGTTTGGGTTTTACCTACTCCAGTGCTGGGTTAGCAGAGAAAAACACCTGTGCTAATGTATATGAGTCATTACATTAGCCAGTTGTCATTTAGTTACTTCTTGAGATGTAGGCTAAGTTTCAATCTTATACCACTGTAAATGGACGGTAAAACACGACATATTTGCATGATTGAAGGCAGAACACGCAAGTTGTAGCCTAAAAAGTCTAGCATGGTTGACAAGTGTGCTTGGGTTCAACTTAACCTCGCTAACCGTTACAGTATGTAAAACGCTATGGAGTGTATCCCTAGGGTTGTCAAACGCTACAAAAATTAAAGTCAGCAAACTAATATTTATGCTCAACAGTGCAATATCGTCCGTGCGTTTGGTAAATATTTCTGTAAATACTGTAAATATTATTGTTTAAACCTCTCCACAGCACTGATGGCAGTAGAGGCATTCTGGTACTCCCAGTGTCTGTAATGAGTGCAAAGATTACTGATATCGGTTATTTCACAAGGCAAAGAAAAACCATCAGAAAACTCTCTTACTGCACCTTTAATATTGGTAAGATATTGTAGAAGTGAGTGTAATTTTCAGTAACCATAACAGCACAAACAACTGACGCAAAAATCTCTAAATAAATATAGACTTACCCTAACTATAAAGTAGGAGATTACTCAGGTGCAAAAGCTGTTTTAGTGAAGTTTTAAAATAACTACTCCCTCATATTTTAGATTGCATGACGCCCCTGATAGTGAGATAGGCTATAGTGTGTGTGCTGCTGAAAGTGGTTAAAATCATTGCATTGTTTATTTTCTTTTCTGATTTCTCCCAACTGGGGAAAGATCTGTGGCTGGAGAACTGAGGGCCGTGAGGGAGTTGTACAGCTCTGCGTGCGTCAGTGCACCACCCAAAGAGCGGCACTCATGATTAGGCAGCTACAACACAGGCCTGGTTACTTGTAGGATGCTTAGACCAAGGTTTACTGTGCTGGTTTGCACTGAAGAATGGGATGCATCCATCTGTCTTTAGAGTTTGCTTTGTCTTTGGCAACATATATACACTGAGATCTCGTGATGTATGTTTTGGACAAGTGGCATAGTAATCACATTCACTAGTTACTTAAAGTAAGATTGCTTAAAAGGCAGAGATGGTGTGTTCCATTTAGAGTATATGGGTGGGAACACAAAAGGTTATGTGTTTAATGCCAAGAGTACTGGTGGCATGTGGACTTGACCCCCCTGTCCAGAGTCTCGGCGGTCTGGCGCCTACCACCTCGGCCCAAATGCCATTTCTGCCTGAGATGTATTCCTGAGATTTTGTGCACCAAGAACATCAAACATTAGCCTTGATTGTCTCTAATTGTAGGATTATTTAATGCTGCAGTCTCTTTTGTTGAGGAGGGGGAGATATTATCATTCAACCACACTTATTTAATTGTGGCAATTGAGGCTGTTCTGAGACTGGCTCTGTGCTTTCATCTGTAATGGTGATGATTATGAGATAGGAGGAACTGGGCCTACATGACCGAAGAGCTGAAGTTTTGACGAGTGGACAAATGGGGATTACTGCTTTATTCTTTAAAAACAGGCTTCTGTATATTAGCAGCACCTCTACACAAAAAGGACAATATACCAAAGAAGGCAAGCCAGTCTACCGATAGCATCCACTGGTATCTGAATCTGTCTTGATGTCTGTGCTTGACTTGATCTTGCCAAAAGAGGTTCTTGCTGGACAATAAGTAAACCGGAGATGCCTTTCCCCGATGACATCAAGCTTTGTCAGCCTGGCACAGCCATTATTTAGGCAATTAAACGTGAAGCTGCTTTCTGACAGTGCTGCCTGGCTGGATCGTCTTAATTGGCATCCATGCAGAGTTTATCCTCAAAGCCTTACTGTTGGCTGATAAAGAAGCCTTATCACAGTCATTACGTGCTTAACTGTCTGGCTATGTAAAGGGGGAAAAAAACTGTGTTTAGATTTGGGAAACATTTGACATAGCTCAAGTACTCTTTCATGTGTGTGTAAACACTTCAGTTTAGGGAGCTCTAATTCTACACAGCACTATTTAGTAAGATAACTTTTAATTCTCATAAGATAACTCCTGTCGTTAGGAGGACCAATGTACAAAAACAGCTCTAAACCACATATATCTTGGTCAATTTTTGTAATGTTGGGAATTTCCCTCTGTAAAATAAACAAATGCAGGGTTACTGTTCCTTCTCCTGTGTGATAAACCACACGCACAGCTCATTCGTTATGTTATATGCACAGAATAAAATTTGATACTCTTTTATTCATACTTTAGTGGTGACATCAAATATCAGAGAAAATACTGGACTTCATCTAGTCACTGAAACTTTAGCTCATACAAGTAATGTATCTCTTATGAAGTCTCCATTTTGCACTGTTGTCGAAAATTGCTTACGAGATCTATGAAATCAAACAAGGCATCGGCTCGTCGACCGTAGGGCCGTGTTCTCGGCAGTGTAGCTTCGTGTCTTGACAAAGTCCACGTCTGCAGAGCTCACGCATGTTCAATATGTGTAAATAAATTTGCCACCGCAAGTCAACCACATCCAGATGGCAATCTAATCAAAAGTGACAAAGCGTCCCACGGAGAGCCGAGAGTCTATCTCTGCTCGGTCCCTGCCAGCTGGGAGCTGTTATGGCTGCTTATCGCCGTCATCGGCAGGTAATTTATATCATCCCTTAGCCTCTCCAGGCTGCTATCTCTCCTGCAGAACTCAGCTTACAAGTGGGAGCAGGAGGATGCTGGTAGTAGGTTCTCACACCCCAGCGTAGAAGGGGGGAATAGAAAAGAGGGCAAACCGTTGGGTACAACAGCTCTGCGCTGCTTCTTGCTCCATGAGCCGGGGGGGGGGAGGGGGCTTCTGAGGTTCGACCTGCAACATGAACAAAGGAGCAGAGATTGGTTTGTATTGTGGTGACGTTACACAAGATGGAGTGGTGTGGAATAACCCCATTGGAGGGAGGGTAGATCTAGTGCTAATGGTAGGATGGTTTCAGAAAAGGTTGTTTCCATTTTACAGTCTTAACATCAGACAGGATACATTGGCACCTGCGTTGTTTTCAGAGTACTGATCTGATTTGGAGAGTTCAAGCACCTCGTCATCAAAGCTATTAATGTTTAGATCTTATAGAAAATCTTTAAAAACATAGATGAAAGTATGTACTGTTCCAAGGACATTGCTGACGCAGACAAATTGTTATCACCCCTGAATAATCTAGAAGCAACAAAATGAACAAATAATTTTTAAACAAACATTAGAGAAGAGAATTCAGGCACTGAACCATCATAGACATGCAAACTGCTCTTACGAGGGATCAAAGGCCTTTACAGAAGCGGGACCAGCTTCCTATCAAATTCTGCCATGAACAAAATAAAACTTTTTTTTTTTTTTAGTAGAAAAGACAAGTATCTACATGATCATCTATACACAGCCAGTCACAGTTCTCTTGTATTTAAGCTCACTGGTGCCTACTGGAATTGAAAATGTTTCCATAGCTCATTGCTATCAAAACTACATCTAAAAAAAAGACTCCAGCCCCGCCTCCCATTTCCTTAGCGACCAGAGCGCTAATAGACAGGTAGCGAAAATTACAGTGTGGCGCCAGTAATACTTCTGAGCAATAGGCCTTTATGTTTGAGAATAGAGCAAGACTGTATTTTTAACAAGCATATCCTGAGAGAATTTGCATTGTGAAACTTGTTTCCTCTGGGGCTTAAATGAGCTATATGCAGGATTAATGCCCTGTCTGCAACTTATATTGAATCATTAATTCTTACATACTGGTCACAGTGCTATATATGGGACCTTCTTTTTGTTTGTTCTGAGATGTTTTGCCATTAGATGCAGGATATTTCAGGGGACAGATGTTAGTTTTAGATTAGACACAAAATTGAGTTGGTTGGGATGATTACGCTGCCTGTAAGTGTGAATGTAAAGATGATCAAAGCTCTTAAACTTTAATGAAATACAATCATGAAATGTTACACAATTGAACTACAAAATGTTGTTATTTATTGAATTCAGGCCTAAGATTTAAACAAGATCGACATCTTTTCTTTGCAGCTTCAAAACCGCCTCAGTCAATCTTAACTACGATGAGTAAGGTAAGAAATTACAGAAAGCCCTGTGCTCTGAAGCATGTCCCCTGACCCATCTCCAGATATAATAACCACATAATTGAGGTGTTCATTTGATGAGCAGTACGTTAATGAGTAATACTGAGAAACAAAATAAACTGCAACCAAGAAAACCAGTGACTAATGTTCTGCCTATGGCTTTTGTTAACCAGCCGAAATTCTGGATGCTGTGACCGTACTAAAGTACTGCCATCGTGAGCCAAACGATCCTACATGTGTTTGTCATAAATAAAATTGAAAAAATATCAAGAAGGGATTTTGCAAAAGAAAGTCAAAAAGGAGACCTGCATTTTTGAAAGGAAAAGAAAACCAAAATGTAGCCACATGAGGTTTTTGTTCAGAGGTTTTTTTCTCGTGGGCTTGAAATGAGGAGAAGTTCCAGAAAACCACCCACGTTTTAGCCCTCTGCAGCCAAATAGCAACCAGCACCTATTTATGGATTAGGCTACTGCCATCTGAAAACCCCACTAAAACAAAAGGTCCGAAGGGTGAGACAAACATCCATCATGCCACATTAGTTCACTAGTACATAAAAAGGGGTGTGGTGTTGTTTAATATGAGTGATATCTCTGAACGCTGACTCACCATGCTTCGCTAACGGTGGTGAAATGCAACATGTAAGAATGTTTCTTGTTAGTGCTTCATTTTCCACTGAATCTAGTTCCTCGGTAGTTCCACTTTTATACGTTTCAAACATTTATTTCTGTTTTAAATATGGCTGAGATCATCAACGTTATTTTTAATGCCAGTGGATTTTTTCATTACCTTGCCACCTGGAGTTTATCAAAATTGAAAAATTGCTGTAAAACATAATGTGTTTTTATTGCTCACACTGATAGCAGATTTGTATAGAGTAACTCCAACTCACAATTCTTACAAAGTTTCAGTCATTTCCATTCAGTCACCCCAGAAACCATTTGCATAGCTGTTTTGTACACTTGTTTCAGAAGTGTGTCTGAACTTGGATTGGGATTGTAAACTGCTTTCTGTTACACATCTTTGCATCAGATTGTATTATTGCTGGGTGTTGCCACATCTTAGAGGTGTTGACCTTCAGCTGCAATACCTGTTTATGTCCTGTGACGGGTTGCAAATATTTCTGCATGTCCTCACACTGCTGGGTGGTGCTTCACCAAGGTCTTGTGAAGTCTGAAGTCTTGTGGGTTTGCAGGTGACGTCACGGGTTCTGGTTGGTCCACGCACATATCTTCCCCTGTGTGGAGGAGCCAGGAGCCACTGCAATGGCTGCTTTCATCGCCTCCACCCGCACCCCTCACCAACCCTCCACCCATAGACAGTTAACAGATTAGTGCAACAGATTAGATTTTTAATATTAAATGATACAATTAACACATAGTTAAGAGTGGTGCAAAATTTAATCTATATATACATATATAAGTACAATAAAATAAACACTGCATCAGAATGTGGGGATTGCAATATAACGAGTGCTGCAGTTTTTACAGTTTCACAGAGTAAGCAGGCACCAGTTTAAGGGATATTTGCAGTATGCAGTATTAATATTGCATATCAGTGAGTCTTGGAACAGCATATAGTCCTGGGTTGCGAGTTGTCCTTGGCTGTCGTGAGCGTGAGCAGATCACCCCGAGCCGTTCGCCACACAGCAGGAAGAGGGAAAGCAGTGGTGCAGGCAGGCTGGATTCTTTCGTGACACACGCTGTCTCTCTGAGGCAGAGTCCTGAGCGGCTGAAAGCCGTCCGACATCCTTTGATCCGTTTGAACTGCTCTCTGCGTTGTGAGCGATCCCTGCTTATCAAGAGCTGCCTTTCAGATGCAGTGGTGTGATTTAACGGGCATCCGAACTGTTGCTGTAAACTGGAGGATGTGAATTTTATTTGGACATACGGTTCCTTGCAGGACGGCAGTCTCCCCAGGCGCGGTCAGGGAGGGCCTGACATGCCAGGAAGTAGATTTATAGTCTCTGGACCTGACTGTTTGTCAGTCCTGCAGAACTGGAACAGTCACTCTTACTCATGCAACATGATGATGATACTACATACATTATATTCTCTTTTGAACACAGAAGGAGTGCTGAAGGAGACACAAATGCTGAAAATGTAAATTCAGACATTTATAATATAGTACAGAAAAAAATTACTTTACCACATGCAGACACTCAAAGTAAAAGCAAAAGCATCCTGCCACACACTGGACCTTCACACACAGGTGACAGACACAAATGGACAAAGGTGACAGGCAAGTATAAAACATTGAAATGTTTGTATGTTTATTACAAAAGTTTTATTACAAAATGTTCCTGTTGGTCCCCAAGGACATAAATGTGTAGAGCACATTAATGCCCAATTTGTCATTCTTATTTACTGTTTAGTGAATATACAGTGACATAATACAGTACACACATACACACACACACACTGTTTGCTCAGCACCAACAGCAAGCACAAACAGACACACACACACACATCTCAGAAACATCACAGTGCAGAGATGAGAGACTGATGAAGAAAGTGTTCTCAGAGCTTTGTAGCTCAGCCAAACAGAAATATTATCAATCAGTGTTAGTGTAGGGTTGCTGGACTGCTTCCAACATCTCCACAGTTCACAGCTTTAACAAGTCTGATTTGAGTGACCTGGGGAAACACTTTAATGACCACCGCCAGACTGCGTTTCAACACTGCATGACTGGGTGGTCTGCTGGCTCTGAGGGCACTTATTACCATGTGCAGTATGTAATATGCGCAGTGCATTGCTGTTACAACTGAGCAACAAATACCCAGCATCCCCCACACCAACCCATGCCGACTTCCCAGTGAACGGACATGATGAGGTCATGTGCATATTTACACTGTCTTCAATGGGCCTAAATTGCTCTCTTGCTCTCTTGCTCTCTTCCTACGCTCTTTCCCATAGCCTCTCTGGGGCTTTTTACCCACATACCAGTC
>JAOXYF010000011.1:2179469-2195529 GCA_028565775.1 Sternarchorhynchus goeldii
TTGCTCTCTTGCTCTCTTGCTCTCTTCCTACGCTCTTTCCCATAGCCTCTCTGGGGCTTTTTACCCACATACCAGTCCCTCGCTAACTGCCATAACTGGCATAACTGGCATAACTGGTGTATATGTAAATACACAAAAGTAGTTCTTGCTTTTGTGAATTGAGCTCTAAGGACAGACACACAGCTGCAGCACTGACTCTACTCTCTTTGGCTTTGCCCTTCACCTGGCCTGAGGATTTAATCACTATTTTGTGCTGGACATGTCTGACTGATTTGGTGTGTGGAAAGCGGCCCTTATCTGTCTAATAACAACAACACAATATTCAAAATGTAGATCTAAATTGCTCAGGCTGCTTTTTGGGAACTTGCTTGGCCAGTAAGGACCACTTATTTATTACACAAAGCATAAAAACGTATAAAAAACGATGATAACGTGCATATTATTATTTTTACAAACTAAAAATTATTATTTTTAGAAACAAAATTATTCAAAACAATTTTCCACACACTGTCCTTTGTTTATCACCTCATCCCTCTTTCCTTTTTTTCTTTTCCTTTCTCTCTCTCTCTTTTCTTTACCCACTTCTTTTGTTCTCCTGGCCTGAAGTGGCGAGATCCTCTAATACCTTTTACTGGTAGAGGGCACATGAAGGTGCCCAGAGTTTTATAGGAACCGTGGCGCCAAAGCCTGAGAGCTCACCTTCCTTTTCTCCCAAGCACCAGGCTGCTGCCTTGACTTCACTGTCCCTCTCGCCTGTCTCATCTGTCATTAATCAGCCGTCATGTTTAATACCCATTTGGTAGAGTTTAGTCTCTCTGTCTCTCTCTCTCTTCCTTCTCTCTCTCTCTTTCTCTCTCTGTCTCTCTCTTCCTTTCTCTCTCTGCTCTGCTTCTTCTGCCATGTTTAAAGTGGCCAGTATTTAGAGTGCAGTGTTTAAACAGTTCTCTGTCTCTACAAGGAGTTCAGTAGGTTTTTTTTTTTCAATTTGCAACACTACAGGGATATTAATGCAGATATAGGAATGCATGAATTATTGTATTAGATACAAGACCCAGAATTACTGAAAATGTTTGCACATACATGGATTTTGGGGTGTATGGATGTGTGTGTGTGGTGTGTTTGTGTGTGTGTGTGTGTGTGTGTGTGTGTGTGTTAGCATTAGTGGCCATATTTCCAACGTAAAAGGAATGTTTCCACAAATGGTTTCTGCATTTCCAGGGCAAAGAAAATGCTGGATTTTGCAATTGCCTTTCAACCAGAGCCATTTTGATTTATTTGTACAATACAAATGGAATAATTATTTCCCTAATTATGCTAAATACTAAGCTGCTATTTCATGTGTAGTCACTTATGTTTGATGCCGGTTGTGATAAGGCACTTTTGAAGTTGCTCTGTATATGTTATAAATTGTTTCTTTTGAGTTCAGTCAAGAACCAAAATGACTCCTGTTTCACAACTGGGAATTAAGAAGGGGCACTTCAGTTTCTCGAGTCTGAGCCAAGGCTCCCTAAACAGCTTTTCCTGAGACTAAAATTAGTCCTATAATGAGACTGTGTTACTTCCTTTTCTTTAAACAAGTCATCTGGCCCTCTGGCAATACACAGCAATGTCACAGGCTCCTCTGAAAAATTAGCAAAAAATATTAACTCAAGTTGGGCTTTAGGTTTCAGAAGTTTGCTTTTCAGCTTAAAAAATATCTGTAAGGGTTTCCTGTTGATACAAACAAAAGGAAAGTGAAAACAGTCATTCATCATAGTCTGGTTTTAGGCAGTAATTGATAGCATATAAAATCTCACACACAAAAACAAACTAAAAAACCCTTTCTAAGATTTTCCAAGCAATTCCCCGAGAGAAACTATGGTCTATGTTTGGAGCAGAGTGCACAAAGAGAATGGGCAGATGTCCCTGTGACTCCCTGTCCTCTGGTCCAGTGGTTTGCATTTAATTACGCTCGCATTAATCTGTTTTATTTCTCCTAATGAGTGCTGTATTAAATTTAACTGTAGGTGAGGAATGTTAAAGAGCCTGCGCCATCTTTTGATCGAGTAATGAAGTTCTTCGGGGAGGCAGGGTGTTCCTGCAGGCTTTACGGTGTACAGTAGAGGGTCCAGTTACCCCATGGTTTGATTTTCTCATCTCATTAGATCAGATCATTACTTGGTGAGGGTCAGACCATACAGTTGAGCCCAGACTAGAGGCATGCTGGTGAGAGATGGAATGGCCCAAATGAAAACCAAATGAAAATCACTGTGGGAGATGTAGTCTTTACTGGATGTAGTCTCTCATCGTTACAGCCCACCTTTAACGGTCATTTCCTCCCCAGAGGAACCCTTAAACAGTCTCGGTTACAGTGCTCTGAAACACGCGTTCTCACACATCTCACGCAACAAATGTCTTCAGTAAGACATTCACAGTTGGAAATGGAGTCCTTATGATGATAGCAAATTATATCTAGACCCACATATTTTCCTCTATCGTGAGCATAATTACAACCTGAGCATCAGCCCCTTACACGCGTGTTTAGAAAGTTGTCTGTGTGTGAAACAACACGTGTTAATCCATAACTCCGTGTAAAATGATGCATGATGATCCATAATGATGATCGGTGTGTCCGTGTGATCAGCAGGAACTACATAAGACACTGCCTGCTGTCCCCGCTTCTCTCTAACACACTGCAGCATCTGCTCACAGGACCAGAGTCCTCCTGCACACGGCTGGCAGTAAACCCCCCCGGCACGGATCGTGCCCCGCTCTGAAAACAAACACGGCTCCGGCCCGAGAGGGGCGCGCACGTGGCCATCGCTCCCGACAGCTGCTTCCTGCCGCCTAACTACACCCAGCTGCTCCGTTCCAGGAGGGGGCAGCGGTGTGGCAGGGCCGTCGCCAGGGGTCAAGGGGAAGAAAAATAACGCCGATTTAATGATGACCAACGGCAGGACCACCAAGGCTCACAGTCGGCGAGGAGCCGCAAAGACGTATGGAGAGTTGAACGGGGAAGTCCGTGGAGGACCGTGGCCCTGAGCGGAGGAGCTGACCTTCTGTCCTTCCTGACAGTGCCCTGATACACTGAGGCCTTTTCTTCCTGACTGTGAATGGGTGGGAAGTTGAGAAGTCTGAATTTACCTAATGTTTCACAGAATTAAAAAGTTTTAAGTATGCCATATAAACAGTGCTCACTCTGTTTATATGGTGATTCGCTACCACCCATAAAAGAGAAGAGAAGCATCTAAATCTAGATAAAAAAAAAAAAAAACAACATTTACCATAATGAGAAAATAGGTAGCAGTTTACCAATATGAGCTCAAATTGATTTGCTAGTCGTAGTTCTGGGAAACGGGCTGATCGTTTAGCGGAAGTTCGTCTGGAGATATTGGATCGCATTGCTGTTGCTTTTCCTGAAAATAAACACTATCCATATTGAGTAGATTAACATACCTATCTGACCTGGATATTGTTTAATAGCATGTGAAGAAGTCTTTGCTTCACTGGCTAGTCTAAGAGGACCACCATTAAAACTCAGCCTGTTTGGCCATAGATTCCATCTGTTTGTGTCTTTTACAAATGTGCCATTCATGATGGCAATCAGAATTATTGTTGTTCATCAGAGGGACGGCCCTCAGAGAAGCTTGACCTCGCTGTCCACACCACTCTTCTTTCCTTGTCTTTCTTCTGCAGCTTCTGTGCACGTTTAGTGTGATTTCTCTAGCTGTGATGGGCTAAAACATTCCTATATGATGCTTGCTTTTGCATGTGTGCTTCTCTCAGTGACAGATTAACAAGGCTAATGCCCGAGTCAATAAAAGGATTTAATGTGTCACTCCACCTGCCCTGGGGCTGCCCTGGCTTCGTCGCCAGCGCTCCTGGCCATGGTGCCAGGAGAGAGTGAAAAGATCTCCTGATAAAGTGGAGTGTGTGGACATCCTGCTTTGAATGTTTGCGGAGAGATTAGCATGGCGAGGTGACAGGTCATTCCCTAGCAGCAGACCTTGTAACGGGAGGCAGGTTGTAACAGCTCGCCGAGTGTCCCACGGGAGCCCGCAGTCTGTCGGTCTACCCAATTAGACTTTAATATATTGCAGTTTCGCAAAAAGCCTCTGCCTCGGGAGGGCGCGGTGAAAAGTTGTTACACCGCCTTGTTGTAAAACCTGGCGGTTTGATCAGGTGCCGAGCGAGCAGGGCCCTCGCCGGCCTGCCGTCCGCAGCCCGGCCCCTGTGGGGCCTCCATGGGTCATCGCCGTTTACTGTGCCCATCTGGACTGGGTTAGAACGCCATTGCAAGCACAAGTACATATGGAAGTCTCTTTCCACAGCAGAGGGAGCCTTCGTCCTCCAAGGCTGCCGACGCGCTGCTTAAGGGAGGGGCCCGCCATACTTGCACGGTCCCTCTCTCCACACGTGGCAGAGGGGCAGGGGCTCACGGCAGTGAGGTTTACACCCCCGCCTGGCGTTTCCCAGTGCTGTAGGAGTGCTTCACACCACAGGCAGTGTTTTTCCTTCCTAAACATTCCTATTGGGTTAGTTTACTATGGCAGAATGTCTGCTGAGGTCATTTATGGGCAGCCATGGTGGTATGATAAACTCATTTATAACAGCAAGACTTCAGCAGTGAGATGAGGTCACCCTTGTCTTTTCTCTCCGCTGTCCCTGCATCACACATCCCTCTTTCTTTCCGTCCGTCCTGCTCTCTGCCTGCCCCTCTCTCATTCTTACATGTTCTGTGTATCTTGATGCTGCTTCACTCCCTTCCCCCCCTCTCTTGCCTTGGCCCCAGTGGTCACTCCACAGGTAATGAAATAATCTGCTTGCGTGTATATTTGTGTGAGGATACGACAGGGAAGGGAGCCGTGCAGCGGCTGCTCGGGGAGCCAGAGGTTAAGGGTCATTTCACACACATTGAGGCGCCTCTTCAGCGGGGCTTCGAGAAAGCAGCCAAGGAAACAGGTTGAAAGCACATGTTAGGGAGATGAAGACGAACCAGTCAAGAACACTGACGGCTAGTGACGTTTTAACAGCGCTAATGACCTTCTAACATAAGATGTCATTAAGATAATGTTCTTCAAATATTTAGTGATAAAATAGATTTATTGCATTTTAAAATAAAAACTAGGCATACCAGGCGTTTAAGGAAATAAATGTAATAAGTTATAATTGTTAATGCTCCATAAAGTGATTAAGTATTATTAATACTCCAAAACAGGATACACTTTAACAGCAGCAGATTTTAGTGTGTTGTTGTCTCTCTCTGAGCTGGAAGGTTTTTGCAGGCTTTCGGGCTTCTGTCAGGTCCCTGTTGTCTCACTGATGTTGAACTTGTGACCCCATCTCCATGGAGACACATGGAGACGAAGATGGACGGCAGCGGAGAGAGTTGGCCGTCAGGCAGGGAACCTGTGTGGTCTCCAGAAATGTGCAGCCTGGTCCAACACACACATTCACGCCTCGCCTGAGACTGATTCATATGTGTGTGTGTGTGTGTGTGGGGGGGACCATCTGCAGAAGCAGGCAGAGAAACAGCACGCAGGCTCCCTCCTCAACCACTGGAGGAGGGAGAGAATCCAGTGTGCGGGAATCTCTGGGCAACAAACTTCCTTCTCAGTAACGTCCGATGTGAAAAGCCGTTCGATGTAGAACTGGGGGGAGGTAGTGCGTAATTCCTATGTATATTGAAAAGCACAGGCTGGTTTATAAAAGTGTGTGTGTTTAAGGTTTTCAAGATGAATAACGGTAGCACAGGTCATGACGTGTTTGGACACCTTTCAAACAAAACAAAAACACACCAATGCTCTTGCTTTTGCTCACCAAATTAAAACACGATGTCAACGTATGTGCCTGAAGTTGCAATAACCGAGTGCAGTGGAGTTGTGTCCAATCAGTCAGACTCAGAAACACCACCATTATTATATATGTCATGTAATGTAGGCTAAAATATGAAACGTGGTCTGACTCTGCAGAGCCGTGGAATCAGAACTTTTCTCGGCGCGCTGGTGTAACTGAGTTCTTACAGTTGCCACTCCAGAGGACTGCAGGACACAAGCTATGAGGAGGAAATGTTACTCAGCGCTCGAAAACAGAAATTACACTCCAACTCGCAGCAGATATTCATGCCTTATGAGAAACAGCACCAAGGCTAAAGCCATGGATTTTGCGCCCTTGGTTTGTGTTACAATGCGAGCATAAGGCAGCTGAGATGCATTAAAGTAAATGGCCTTGGAGAGAAAGACCAACCACAAGAGCAAAACATTCACAACAGATCTCCTGCCACTCAGTGTAGAAGAAGGGAAATGCATCTCAAATTCCTTCACTCAGTTCCTTATGTGTATGGGCTTCTCCTTATGACTTTACTAATTACTGCAATGCAGTTCATTTTATCTAATGGCTTTGCAGTCACGTCCAAGACACCCTGTGCAGTTTTTGAGGACATTTTCTGAGGTATACTGTGTAGTCACACTGATCCAGGAATCCAGTTTGAGAGCTTAAGAAGCTCAGGTCAGACCTTGTTTAGAATCCATTGTTTATAAACTATACTGAAGTAAACAAAGCAAACACGACTTTAAAGCATGTTTTTCTGGGTGCGGACACTCATGAACATGTCTGTGAGTTAAAATTTCTTTCAACTTTAAATTAAATCACATGACAAGATCAACATGTTGATGTTCTAAAGCCATAATGTCTACTCACAAAATGACACGTAAGCTTAAGTATGAAAAATCTAAATATTTTTAACAAGTTACATGTGATCGTTTTCCTAGATCTAATGCTGAGTACACGTTTGTTTACTGTATTCACATCAGTGCATTTCTTCCTGTTCAAACGGCCCATTTGTTTTCCTTTTCCTATTAAAAGGGCACGTCATAAATTACAGATCAGGACAACCTCAGACAGCAGAGCGTCAAGTAATCTGGACTGTCAGAACCATCTGACTGGGCCTCTAACCTGCTGGAAGTGGACACACTCCAGGCAGGCAGGCAGGCCTGGCTGCAGGGGATTAACACCAAAAAGCCATCGTATTATCACAGCTTCACAGTGCAGATGCTGAGGTCAACAAATAAGCATAACCCAAGAGGCACACGTGAGACTGCAAGAACACAGATTATCCTTTTATCACTTGTAGGGAAATTACACTGAAACATTTAGCCAGGTTCCACATAGCAGTGTCATCATGTTGAACAAACCCAAAACAGCACAGTCAGCGTCCAGATAGCCAGTCTAAGGCAGGGCAGCACTTTGCAGGCTATCTCAGGGGTAGAAAAACTGGGTTTGCTGTGTTGGCAGCACTGGGGAAACGTTTTATACCACCCATATGGAGAGCTCGGAGATGGAGATAGCTCCAGTCACTGCACACCATCAATGTGCCCTCATTTAAGAAATTCACTTTTTATCCGAGTAGAAATCAACAGCTTGTGGTTGAGGCTTAGAGGAGCAGGACTACCACGTCAAAGGCAAACTGTATGAAAAAGTTATGATATGGCGTGTGTGCTGGAATAACTATGGCGAAGCTAGCAGGCATTAATTTATCATTTGCTCATCATGTTGTTCTGTCATTTTGTTTCCTCAAATTCTATCTGGTTCTTTGATGTATGACTCTTGTCGCACTTTTCCCATGTTTCTGTAGGTGTACTTCCTTAAAGAACACTGTCTTTTTTGTAATGCAGTGCAGTGTGATTATTAAAAAATTTGTGATGGTCTTGTTTGAAAACATTGACAGGTGAACTGCATGAAAGCCGTTTCTCACTTTCTTAGTGGGAATGCCTGGGTTGCTGTAATCCCTGGAATCTCCTGGCAAATAGCTGAGCTCTAGAATATCAAGAGGGTCTCTCACAATATTTGGTTAAAGGATTCAGGTAGGAAGCTTTTAGGGTTGTTTCGGTGTTGAGAGAGAAAGCAGTCCTTGCCCTGGTGGGGCAGGTCACATTTTTCACTGGGAGGATTAGACATTATAGCTTCATGCTTCACGCTTGCATCACCAATGTCCTTTTGATCAAATGTCATGGAGGGAGTATGACCTTCCTCTGTACTTGCTGACTTTCTAAACTCCTTTTTCTGTCCCGTGTCACTTTATAATTTTGAATTAGTCAAATGAATGAACATGAAAACGAATGAACATCTGTGCATAAAAAACATTACAGTAGGCGAACAGTCCACCGCACGTTCAGTTGTAGCCTGCGTTAGCTTCAGATGGAAAACATGTTAATGGCCTCCCAGACATCAGAGACACGCCAAGACAGGTCTTGTATGGCAAAGAGTTTCTGTCAGCCAGCTCCTCTTACTTCTAAAACCATTCCCACCAGCATAGTGCAACTTTAAATACAAAAGACCCGATGGAGTAAAAGCATTTTTTTAGTTTAGACCGATCAGCTAACGTGTCACTCTGCCACTATGTCCACACAGTAAAGAGCTTTCTGACATTTCCTTCATTAGATTTTCACACACCACTCTGTAAATGAACATAAAATACCATTATAATGATTATTTACATATATTTCATTCAAAAATACATACTTGCAATAATTACTGGCATAACTGAAACCAGACCTGAAATGTACAGTAACAAGTTGCTGTGTATTTTAACACTTACTAAGTGATACCACAATTATGGCAGTAACCCAACTGACGTTTCAACACGTAGTCCAATTAGCTCCCAGATTTATGCGCGGGTAAGACGCCGCCTGAAGCAACACCCCACTCTGAGACATCGCTGCAGCCCAGTCCTGTCAAAGAGCAATTAGTGTCACTGCTGTATATACGCACCCTTGGGGCGAAACAGGTCACAAACAGACGCGTCCCTCTCCTTCTCCTTGTTAAATCAATGAAAGTGACATAACTAAGCACTCTTCAGAATGACTTGGCAGCGGTGTCTGGCTGACTAAGGGCTGGCAGGTCGCATGGCATCAGAGCAAAGACTTTTCATGTCGATTACTGACCAGGCTGCCACAGAAAGACTTAACTGCCTGAACGGCTATTAAACGTCATTTACCGTATCGGCATAGTGCGCTGCTAACTACAGCTCCTGTGGTGCGTGCTGTGATAAGGATACCCTGCAGTGGAGAGGGCCAATGGGACAGGGGCCTTATTTTGGGCTCTCAGGCAGCCCGAGACGGCGCGGTAGCCACTGGGCTTGCTTGCTCTCATTTTATGCATTTGTCTCATGCACACACACACACAAATACACACACACACACACACACACACACACACGTCCACACATGCATGCTGCATAAACAAAACACACACATGTACACACACGCACGCATGCATGTACACATACCAGCTCACGTTCACACACAACAATTTCTATCTCCACCTGAGATCAGAACGCAGAGAACGCCATGACAAATGCAGCAGTGGTCCACCTTGCACATGGCACACGAGGGGGGGGTTAAAGAATGCTCTGGAGGTGCCAAGTTTGATTTCAGTGTAGGTCCATTACAAAAGTAATCAGCGGGTGTGTGGCATTATGGAAGACGTCCAGATGGTTAAGATGGAATGGCCTGATTTGTTTCTGAGAGCTGAACCCTACCCTTCTCGACATGATCACTATCAGTCAACACTCCCACTGCATAGAACCATTCATTAAAGATTATTATCAGGAAGGGGACAAGAGAGGGTTTTCAGAGGTAGCAGGCAGGGCAAGATCAACCACCTTTCACCTGTTATCTGACTCAGGTCTACACCACATGCCACTGTCTCCACAAAGACAGAGCTCAATCAAACAAGTATAGATGTGTATGATGAGTCATGCCAGAAAATCGATGTAAGTGGTGTAATTAAGGTCTACACTGAAAAACATTGGTTTATGTGAAGCAGTGTATCTACACTGCATCTACTCAGCGGAGGATCAGAATGTTGCCAAGGAGAAATTAAATGGTTTCAGTTTATTTGTTGGTCTGTGGGGTAGAAAGGCGTTGTTTTCTGAGTGTTTGTCATACCGACTCGTGTGATTTTCCATTTCTGACCTACCTACCACATTACCAATCCATGCACTGTTAAGATCAGACTCCAAAATGTATTCCTCATGGTGATGGGACCTCCTTCATTCAGCTTTTTTTTGCTATAATTCATGCATAGACTAACAGGGAAGCAAACAAACTCACAGTCATTAAATACAAATTTTTGAATGATAAGAACTGCAGTTTCCTCAAACCATTTCTATAACATCAACAATCAGAGTTTTACTGAAACTATATTTTGTGATTTGAATGAGTTCTTATTAGTGAAAGTGCAAAATGACTGGTACCCCTCACCTCTACATAGTAAACATAATTTTAAAAGCTTTGTATGTAAAAACCATTGTATGTGTGATTACATACTGTAATATAATAACTGCTCAATTGAAAATTTTAAAAGGCCAAACAATTCAACTTTAGTGTTAACAATTAAATTTTAATGCATGAATGGTGTGAAGAAAGCCGGTTAGCTTTACAGTGATCTGAGCGCAGGTTTCTCAGACCTGTCAATAGCAGAGTCGCATTACTAAGCTTAAGGTTGAGCAACCAAAGAGCAAGTTGGCCTTGTTGCATGGATAGTGGTGAACCTTACACTGAAGCACTTAAGAAAGTTCTCTGTGTCTCGGTTCTTGTGTCAGCTTGACCCCAGAGCCAAGGTTTTCCATTTGAATTTTAACAGTAGGCCTTAATCCTTCACAGATGTTTTATGGGGAATTGTGTATCAATCCAGAACAAGCCTCCTCATGGCTGCTCTGCTTTCTAGCTTTACGTTTGTAAACTTTTGTGAGTAGTAAACAACTTGACACTGGAACATTTTCATGTTACAGCAAATAGTTTTAATGGCTGTGTCTGACGTTGTCATATTTTGAAAGAACTTGTGTAGTTGTTCAAATTCTTTGTGGTTGTTCTTATTCATACAGTTCCATAATTGTCTGGATTCTAACCTAAACTATTTCACTACTTGACCAGATTTCTGACACAGTCCAGTTTTTTACCTGGTTGAATGTACCCTACTGTAATAATACCATAGATGCAAATATCTAGTCATCTTTATGCAATTAAATGCAAGCAACTGAGAATATTGTCACCAACCCTGGAAATATTCTTTAAAAAGAAACCATTGTTTTTATTGCTGGCTAACACATTCTTTATCAAATAGTTCTAGATAACTATGTGCTTAAGCCAAATCCAGATTGAGTTATTATGAGATTCAGTTGTTATTTTGATCTATCTCTGTTTCATTTCTACTATAATTTCGTCTCTTTTAAAACCATTCCATTGTATGTTTTCACATATTCACGGACAACTCTATTGTACATTTAACTGTATTGTACTGTACATTTATAAAAATACTGTCTCAGTATTTTTATGTCAGTCAGTATGTGGTAAGAATAATTTGACATGAAGACTTTCTATGATTGATCTTTTTGCCTCTGTTCTGAGGGAGATTTTCAGCACTCTGGACATGAAAAAGGGCGAGTAATGATCTGGGTTTGAAGTCTGGCCACAGTGTGGTGAATCTCTATTCGACTCAGGTCTGCTTTGAATAAAATCTGATTTGCCTCCTCCTAAAATTAGGCTCCTAAATTACACAGTCTGAGGCCCCCAATGCATGAACACAGGAGACTTGAAGGCTGTCCTGCTCTCCAGCTTCTAATGAGAAACTGCTTGCAGACGACGCTTGGTTATAAAAGCAAGCACCTGCAGTGTAGACACGAGGGACATCCATCTTGTCTTATCCTCACCATCAACATCCACAAGAAGGAGTATTTACTTGACCTCTCTATTCTTTTCATATGATGATAGGAGTGAGAACAGTGATGGGGAGGTAGGTGAAGAGAGAGCTGAAGGTTTGGGGCTGGTATTGCCATTATATTTCTTTCATGATACAGTGTTGTTCTAACAAACAGTATTAAAGAAAACCATGTCAAAACCAAGGATTTTTTTTAAACTTTCCACATAGACTTATGTTCTTATTCCAGTGGAATGGAACTAAGACTAAGCACTCCAGGACCTTTAAGAACATCAATATAAAATAACCTCTTTTTTCATCCAACGGCTTAAGCGGTCTATAGGCAAGAGTGGTCATGTTGTTTTGAATAAATTCTAGATTCCTTCTTTAAGCATGACTTTTTTTTTCAGGTGGCCCAGAATGGTATTGTGGGTGTGTAAAACGGGAACAGTCACCTGCTGACACCCTGAACCAACAAACAGGGCCCATTCCCCAGTGATTGTTTGCTTTGCTTCTTGGGGGTAACAAAAAAGAGGTGGAAGAGGTCTGAAAGAGAGCCTTAGAATTTACTCTGAAGACCAGTAAACTTTGTTGGCCGGAAACTGATAGTACCCTCTGAGACCAAGAACAAGACACCTGAGTCGTGGACTATAGGAGGAGCTTAAAAGCACTTCCTCAAGTTCTCTGACACATAGCTTTTGTTCACCTGGAAAAGAATGAAGAGACATTTGCAAGTCAAAGATAAAAAGTGGCTAGAACTGTGACTGATCCCACATATCCCCTTTTCCCACAAAGCCAATAGTTTTGGCTTTGAGTTCCCTGCTCTGTCACATAACCATGAAATATGTCATGGAAACTGCTGGGTGAGTTTAGGAGTTCAGCGATACAGGGTTGATAGTGTTTGCTGTACAAAGGTTACAAATAGTGAAGGACAACCACAGATGAGCATAGCTCATCATAACCACAGCAAAGATGTTGACTGGCAGAGGAAGGCCAGAGAGAGAGAGAGGATGTCCCAGGTCTTGTTTGCATAGTCTGATCAGGTGATTGTCCACACAAAGGCCAGGTTGGGTCCTGGCAATAATGTGCCCCCACTTAAATAAAAGTATTTGTTCTTGGATCACATTACATCCTCCATTACCATCAAGAAGCAAATGAGGTTCAACAAATAAAGCATCCTACTTTGAAGAAAAGTTAACTAAAAGCACATGTAAACTATCAAGCTATCTTTGTTTGTTTTTTATGTTTCTTTGTTTTTTAAATGGAGGCAGACTTGTTAAAGAAAATGCATATAAAAATTTGACATTTTACAAAAATCAGCAATTAATTTAAAGTGGGAGAAGTCAACATAAAAAAAAACCCAACCCAACAAACAAAAAAAAATGTTGTTTTCAATGTTTAAAATGCTGCCAGAACATAATCTGAGAGTGACTGTTTTATGGTGTTTTAAAAAGTGCTCATAACTTCACTATGTTTATGATGTGATGTAACCAGCTGCATAGGTCTTGGAGGCAAAACATTTCTGATCACACTGTACAACTGTTGGTCATACTGCCTTGAGGACTGATTAGGAAGAGTGAACATGAATGGTTCACAGAGGCTCATAATGAGGAAGGACACTGGTTGAATTCAAACATTATGAGAACTAGTCATAGGTAAAGAAGTTCACATGCTGAAATATTTAAACAAAAATACAAAATGGCCTCACAAATTCACCCACCAAGACAAAAATACTAGTAAAGCTTCAACCTAAAGAGGTCGTAAAAAGTTGGGTCTGGGTCCCTTGGCTTGACCTGTGCCCTCTGTTTATATCACGCTACAGTGGCGGGTAGTTCTCAGGCTGCAGCGGGGACGACGCGGTGAGATGGAGAACAAGATTGGGCCCTGGAACTCGGGCAAATAAGAGGACCGGAGTGCTTCTCCACAGCTGACTACGCTTACCGCTCTTCAAAGAGCTGCAAAGCCATCTGTGTGCAAGCCAAAGGAACAGGCTGCGCGACAGACCAGCGCTTGAACCTAGGGCAGGATGTTCTGTCACGGTGCCTTTAAGCCAGTGAAATCCTTCGTCAGCTCACCTACATGTGACATGGTGAAACAGTGTTGTTAAAAAAGGCAAGTATATGCTCTAATATAGTGCTTGTTGTGGTTTTTGAAGCTGCCTGAGGCAATAAGACAACGTTTGAAAGGGAAGACGAATGAGGACGGACTCTCATCGTTGTCCTGTCACTACCGCAGACGTTAGAGGAGTGATTAGCTGTCAAAGAATGATTAATGTTTTTCTGCTATTGTCAGTCTTTCACCTCTTACTGCTTTTGTCTGTTGAGTCAGTTGTGAGAAGGCTCATTCCAGAGCTCACTGTACACAGTGTCACCATCTTGAGAAGCTGTTTCATGCTGTTTAACAGTTAGGCATGCTTCGGCTCGGTCAGAAGCTGCCTGGAGGCCTGGATACAGACGTGACAGTTCAGTCCACAGCAATGTGTATTACGACATGGGGATGTACTTCATTCAAGGGTGAACTGCTGGTCTGTAGAGGGCTGGGAGCAATTTTGGAACTTGTGACCTTACTTGTTGATATACTTTGTGTAATTTAATCCTGTGACGCTAAAATAACTATTCAGAAGTCAATGTGACAATGTAAATGTCCTTCAGAAACCCTTCTTTCAACTTTCTTTGGGAGTTAGACATGGACTTCTGAGTGGTGCAACTGAAAAGTGTTTGCCCTGTTATTGGGAATTTGGCATGTTCAACCCTTGATGGTACCACAGCGGTTTGTGCTCTCAGGGAAGGAGGGGTGGCATCTTTGCGCTTCTTACAGCGACACTGGCCAGCTGCAGGGGTGGAAAGTACCATCCTCTGAGCAAAGATGTGGTGATCGACCACCTTGGAGGAAACCCGTGCCAGCCTGGCTAGTGGCTGTTGGGTGACAGATGAGACTTTCCTGATGGGTGGTAATTGGTTATGACTAAATCTGATAGAAAGATTGGGGAGGAAAGAGTCCAAAAAACAGGACATTCAATATATAAATCCCAGGAGAAAGATCTAGAATACTCCGACAACAAATCTGAAGTTTCGAGTTAAAACCCCCAAGGATCCGCCTTGTGCTGGGGTCACACTGCATTTACATTTACGGCATTTAGCAGACGCTCTTATCCAGAGCGACATACAAAGACTAACAAACACGTACAAATGACGTACAAAGACACTAACGCTGCCATGCCAGCCTGCGATGTGGAGGCTTAACAGGACCAGAAGGTTTTGCTGAAGTGTCTAATCCACTGTGCCAAGGAACGAACTGGAGCACCTGGACCTCTTCCAGCTGTTGGCTTAGATTTTTTTGCACATGTAGTGCTGACTCTTCACTTTCTGCTTTTGTAGAGCAGCTAATCAATTCTTGAATGTCTTCAGATTTGATCATAGGATATACACTCTCCTGCATACCCTAGAAGTAATTAGCAAAAACTTTTCTCCTCTCACCATTTCTTGCATTTAAATCTTAATATTACTCTGTAGAATGCATCAGTGTGGATATGTTCAATATTGTTTAATGATCCTGGATAAATATAGAATAAATACTAAATATCTTCATAATCAGACCTAGTTTCCATTTCTCCAACTCACGGGAAAGTACTTTAATGAAATTAAACATATATTAATACCTAAGACTATGCCATGCATGTGTTAGTAAAGAGAACTTTATTTCTATCTGAATAAATTCCTTCCCTCAGACCAGCAGACAGTACAGTGGCTAACCACGAGGACATATTTCTGAAGGAAGTCATGGTCCTATTATCACCTCATAAGAACTGGAGCCAAAAACGAACTTGACAGAGACGCCAAAATCCCATGTCACGCAGATCAGTATTTATAGTAATGGCAGCCATGTATGGACCAGCATGGAGCACAGGATATTTCAGCACATTCAAATAAATCACAGATGGACATCCAGGCTGAAGATTAATATGCCAGTCTTTGAAAATTAGAGGATCTTACTTGTCCCACTGTCTTGTTCCTTCCCAGGATATCTTTGCCACACAGATAGAAATCATTACATTAGAAGTCTCTGACATAGACCCAAAAACATTTAGACTCTCTCTCTCTCTCTCTCTCTCTCTCTCTCTCTCTCTCTCTCTCTCTCTTGCTCTCTCTCTTTTTGTGGGATGCATATTTTCTACTTGGAAGGATCTGTGCCTGAAGTTACACACATAAAACATGACAATTTGTAGATATTTACATACCCACTGCTAATATTATACAGAAACAGTATATTTCTAGTTTATTTCTAGTTTACCGAACACTCTGAAGGCTGAGTTCTAAAAGGAACCAATTCAGCTGAGTAGGCAAACCTGGGTTCATGCTGCTTCAGTCATCTGAATGCAATAATC
>JAOXYF010000011.1:2201149-2215544 GCA_028565775.1 Sternarchorhynchus goeldii
TCAGATGAAGAAAATAAGATATATATATACGCGTGTGTGGTGTGAATATCAAAATATCAAAGTTTTTTACACAGCTGTTCGACAGATGGTGCACAATAGGACAATAGGAAGTAAAATGTTGCCTGCTTTTCAGCATAGCATGTTGCATAACTTTTTCTCACAAAGCCTTATTTAGCCTTACTCATCCAATACACAGTCGTGTGTTGTCTGTGTATTTGACAGATTTTTTTTACATACAAAAGATTAACACTGACATCATATACATACAGATTCTTTGTTTTTCAGATGTATTCCAGCGAAAGTGCCAAAATGGGGAGGCCATGAAGTTCAGGACTTTAGGCTTTGTTATCGCAATATATATACCAATATATATATATATATTATTTTAAAAATCTGCTTTTCTGCTAAGCCTGTCGATTTTCATTCTGACTCTTTACATTTAACTTTGCTCTAACTAGCCAAAACCGCTCAAAAAGCACAAGTACCTGCTTGAGTTGTATCCTATCACAGTATCAGTTGTATCATAGTAGTGATTCAGCTATGAGAAGCAGTGAAGGTAATCAACCCCATGTCGATTTTCGATATTTTACTGACTTCGTGGCTTTGGTCCAGTATAAACAACGATAGCATCACATTAGACGCCAAATGCTGTTAAGGACCATTAAACGTGGTAGCGCACTCGAGAGGAACGCTAAATAGCCTTATCGCCCGCGTGCTTTCGCGCGCGGGATACTGCACTGAACTGTTTCGTGTTGGAATAAATAACAGGGTTTTTGCATCCAATTGTGATTATAGTATGAGTTTAGTGGGATACCACCAATCCGGAGGATGGAAAATCATCACAGGACTGCATAATACATGACAAAACAAACATCCAAGTTTCAGTATTAAAATTGGGGCTAAAATGATTTAGCCAATCCTTTACAGTACAGTCAACACAATAATGATGTAGACTAAAAGTTTGTACTTATACCATGCCTTTATTCAGCATATTTACAAATGAACTTATAAAAAATATATAACTAAAGAATTTGTCATATTTACAATAACAATTAATTACTTTGTTCACATATTTGTGTGATTATGGTACTGAAATTTTTGTTTTTTACTTGAAGTTATTGCTGAGGACATGTAACGACACACTGCTGTCAAAGTCACCCTTGCCAAACCTAGCAAAATTTGTTTTGCATTTGCAATGCAGTCGTTTTCATAAATACCACAGGCGCACAAGCAGCCTGTTCAGGGGAACATAAGACAAATTAACCAACTACCAAACAACGCGGCACATAGACAGTTGGAATAAAGTAAGACGTTACATTCATTTCGTTTCGGAAGAACTGCATGGCAGATTATACGCTATTCGTTGATTGTCACAGAAGGCTAGGTAAAATGGTAACCAGGACGACGCACTGTGAGGAGAAGTAACATTTTAACTTACTGTTTGAGTTCTTGAAATGCGCTCAGCTAAATGTGCGGCTAGGTTTACAAAACAACGCTTGGCAGACACAGCTTCCGGGGCTATGACGAGGAGGTAGGAAGGCTGAGTCCATGAATGCTACTCAACGCTTCGTGCTGCTGTTTAGTCAGGGGACTCGGGGGTTTTCTGTCTCCTGTGAAGAACAAAGAATGTCCATTCAGCGAGCAAACACACTGTAATACGCTTCACCTAGTAACATATGCTGCACAGCTATAGACCTTAATTAGGACAATTAAGATTAGTGTAAAATACCGGACAACAGCTATTTTGAAAAGGTCCGTTTTTTTCTTTCCCTGATAAAGGTGTTATAATTCTATTAATGCTTCAGTGCTAATGACTGTGACAACACACCGAGCTTGCAGAATTACTGATCTATACAATGTATACGTGCCCCAAAATAAGGACAAACTATAAATAAATGAATAAGTAAAGATAAAAATATGAATAACGTGTCAAGGATAAAACAATTATAAATTAACAAATCAAACTAGTTATCAACTAGACACAGCAGCCATACACAAAATTCATTTATTCGTGGAAAGCAAAACTTATGAAACGTATGAGACATGCTAACGTATACGCTTTGTTTAAATAAAATATGACAAAAACAGAAATGTCCTTAAAACTCAATTCATGTATTTACAAGCAACTACAGTTTTTCATGATGTCACTCCTTTTTAGTTAAATGACGTAGGTTACTCCACGAGCTCCAGCTGAGCTCATGACACACCGAGCTGACCTGACGTGAACCTTTCTCCTCTTCACCAAGCACATTATAAACGACCCGAGAGTTGGGAGTCTAATATTAATTTTTGATGCTTGATTTGAGCTCACACGCTCTGCACATCCACCCCAAGACACTTTGACATAACAGTAAAATTAGACTTGGTTCACATACATGCTTAAGCTCTCTGCCATACACTAGCCTCATCAACAGAATAAACTTGTTTATTCTGTGTGTTTTACACAAAAAGTGTGTAAATCAGGTTATTATAGCTAAATGTCGCCCTAAGCAAATAAAAGAAATGAACATCAACTCAACTAGGGTACAGACGGTCGGTTTAAGGGTCCATAAAAGCTTTTCATTGTTAGGAAACATCATTAAGGAACACCCCTGATCAACTCTGACGCTTCTTGGCTGGGGTCCAAGCTAGTGTAGATGAACGTGGCCTATAATATGATAATTACGGTGTGGAATTGTCCACAAAACCATATAAAGTAAAGCCGTGCCTACCGTCTCGTACGGCGTGCTTGAAAGACATAGGAGAATGGATCTCTCCCGAATGTATGGTCATGCCACCACCTGGATGCGGGAGGCTCGCTCCCTGAGCCTGCCAATGGTGCCCGGGACTTACATAGCTACCTGCTGGGCCGCTATATACGCCATACTGATTTGAGGGAGAATAGGCACATGGCGGAACGTAACTAGAAAGAGTAGATGAAGGCTAAGAAAAAAAGAGGATAACACACGCACGCACGCATACATACACACACACGGACACGCACGCACGCACGCATACATACACACACACGGACACGCACGCACGCACGCATTTAGAAATGTATCTTAACATGCATCGTTATAATCATGATTATTCAATCACTACCAAATTGTGATAAGACCACCATACAAAACATAATATCAATAATCATTTGTAATTTGGGCCATACCGGCTGCGTCAGGATGTCATTACCTGAGGGTACTTTATGTCTGTATCTAAAGACGATTTGTCTAATCCGTTGACTCCATGCGCGGACGGAAATGTCGCTCTGTTGACGCTACCCCAGTCCTCCAGTTTTGGGGCATAACCTTCAGGGCCAGCAACAGCTGAACAGAAAACGAATATTTCAAACCAAACACAGTCTATGTATTTTCGCTTTTGCATTTTAGAGCAAATAATTTAAAATAACGCCGATTACAAAACATTAGAATATTTTGTGATTATTTAATGATGTTATGATGATTTAAATGAAAACAGTTTATTATATATTCAGTTGTATGTGATAAACGAAAATTATTATGCATTTATTTTTAGTTATTACATTTACCATGAATTGGAAAATAAAAAAACAGAACATGTAAAAGCTAACAATAGTTCAAATATTTGCACGCCAAAAATCCTTAAATCATTTTATTCTCCGATTACACGTACTATATATTAATTGTTATATTCTCTGTGTACGCTGATTGTCTGCCTTAATTGTGTAAGAAATATTATATTTCTTAATTGCAAAGTAGCACAGTGTTGAGCAAACATACCCATATATTTATTCTGAAGCATTTTAAAAACTTCAATCATTACTCATACATGGAAGCGTCCTTTGTCGTTGGAGGGTAGACTAAAACCTGAGGCCTGCATGGACGCGGCTGACGAGGCTAATTTAACTCAGTAATAACTAACAACTTAACTCAGTAATAACTAGCAACTTCATCAGCTACTTTCCATCTTCGATTTATATATATATATATATATTCTTTTTTAAGATTTAAGATTGCACCAAGTTAACAAGACAGTCTAGGCCTCATGACGTGTTAATGTAGTAGGTTCATTCACATTCAGCAAATGCAAATGTACAAATTACGATGAAACGTAAAGTCATCCAGTCTCACCTGTGGGATCCATGAAAGCTCGAATGCCCAGTATGTTGCTGACCGTGTGCGCTGAAGGCCATCCGCGCGATATGCTTACATGTCCACCAGTGACTGGAACACCGGGAGGACTGCTCATTTTGGTCCCGGAAGGGGACATTGCATTAGGATACGAGTATGGATATAAATGGTTGTAAGAAATGCTTGGTTGTGGTTGAGCTTGTTTGCTACTTTCATACTGGGTAGGTTGGGAGAGATTTCCAATTTTGTTCCGTAAAATCCGGCTGATGGAGCTGACGGAGGGCACGTTGTATTTGTCACATACTCCATCTGCTAGAAGTCGGTCCCGAATCTCCCATGCAAAAATCCCAGGGTCTCCTTGCTTGTATTCCCGTATACTTTTCACCACGTTAGGTGTTGTAACTCGTGGCTTGCTGCCTCCAATAGCACCGGGCAATATAGACCCAGTTTCGTTGTACCTCGCAAGAATCTTGCTCACGCACCCATGTGAAACGCGAAGTTGTCTACTAATGTCACAAGGTCGGATCCCAAGTTGGGCTAGCTCCACTATTCTTAGTCGTATGGCGTTAGGTAGAGGCCGTCCATTGACAAAAACCCCTCCTAACTGGTTCACCTCCCCATAAGTTTGCTCTGCAGAAGAAAACACAGAAAACGTGGATTACAGAAGTAAACCAGTGAAGGAATAATGAAAGAAACACAAGTTCACCAATCAGATCATCGATGACAGGCAAATATGAAAATGGCGATCCAATGTGCAAAGTCAATTACGTGATACCGTAATATGTAGACTGAAATTATTTTTACGATGTTTTTTGCAGTTTACTACTATTTGCATGCCGTTAGCCCATAAGGTCGTCGTACAAAAGTGGAACAACAAAGTTTACTTAGTTACTTGCTTTTACAAGACGTCCGACAGAAATTCGACGTTGACTTTACGTTTATTTCTGGTGTAATGCAAGCTCTGTAAAACATGCTCGACTTCTATCATCCCTTGGCCACTGAAGCATGCAGACGTGAACGAGGGCTCACCCATTTGCCCGTGATTTTGTGATGCTTTGCTTGAAATAGTTTTCCTTCAATGGCTGAACGCGCTGCCTCCGCCGCATGCAGTGTGAAGAACTAGAAAGCTGATTAGAAATATCCGAAGACCGCTTCTCTATTCCACCAGAAGCAAAATTGTAGAATTCCTTTAAAGGAAGTGGTAAGAGTGCTCCTCATTCGTTAAAGACGAATTTGTCTGATCCCGTAGGCTGAAGTTTGCTCGAATTAATTTGACGCGTCCTCCACGTCAATATCTCTGGTTACGCTCTGAGCAGTCGGTCGATTTCATTGGTCCTTGCGAATTCGGCTAGGCTGTTCTGCACACGAGTCATCCGGTATGCGTAATTTAACCTTTTAGACAGATTAATTCCGATTGAAGAACGAAAGCAAGAGGCTATGTGTGCCCAGAATAACACAAAATGGATTAATCTGAAGATATCACACCTAAAGCGGCATTCCGAATACTGTAGAGTTAATAGATAATCAGCAGAAACGTGCAGTAATGGCTTACGCTGTAGAGGAAAGATTAAGATACGTAGTGCAGAATGTCAATATCACAATGTTTCTTCTGAGATAAGTGAATGAGTGGTGCGATGAACTGATTATGTGAGCTTTGAGCGAGAGAAAAACAGTGGTGTACAAATTAAATTGGTGCACATTCCTTATGGGTGTTCCTTTTTCCTAGCATTAAAAGAAGGCTGTTCAGACACGGGCACTCATACACATGTGAATATACACAATAATGCACTTTTGAACTTCTTATTCGCGTAAGGATATTTTTAATATGGTTTATTATAATAAGTTATGGCAAAACGGGTGTGTACTTCGAGGCGGATGCACGCGAGGAAGTCACGGGCTCAGAAACAGCTGGAAAATGAAAGCGCTTTGAAATTGCACCTGAGCACATTTTCAGTACCTGTACCTGTAGCACCTGTAGCAGCGGCCTAATGTAATCGATAGCATTATCGTTGGAAGTACTATCCTATATACGCGATTGAATAAATAATCACAGCATATTGTCAGTGTTTCCTGAGAATGCAAAGAAGGTATAGTTTATTAGCTCGCAATTTGTCACCCGTAAAAGTTAACAGTCGGCCCATTGATATGAAGCAGGGTCTGACGTGACTGCGTTTTAGAAGGTCTTTTACACATGGAAAACATAGGGTTGTAATCGTAGCACAAACCTTGAACAAGGTGTTCAGTAAAAAAAAAAGATTTCAAAACAAGGTGTTCGTTAAGGTGATGAAAATGCGTGGAAAGTAGGCCAAAAAATAATCTATTCATTAGGTGCCCTACTCGAACTTCCCTGGACCTTTGTGTCAGGTTTATGTAGCACATTCAATTTTTGTATCAGGTTTATGTCGCACATTCTCTGTTTGTTGGAGGATTTTTTATCTGCAAAGTCAGACGCAGGATCGTTACTCGAAAGCGATGCTCATTAAAACAAATGTTGATGCTGTGACCAACTGCAAACGTTCAACAGTGTGAATCCACCTCGGAAGGAATGGAACAACGTCAGTCTCCACCGCCTGGATGAAATGGGGATTGCAACTCAGATCAAATTGTCAGCAGACAAGGATGTGAACGGAACACCAAAATGTTAAGGAATTCTACATTACAAAATCATCGGGCGCATATGCGTTTTGAAGGTGGACTGCACCAGATTCACAGGTATAAATACAGATTTCATCCCGAAAAGCCATATTCCTAAGACTAAACGAATACGTATCAAAGAAATGCATTGTATGATACTGCAGGTCTGTACAGCGCCAATGTGGGCGACGTAAAGCAGGCTATGACTATGTTCGCTTCGAGCGGTAAGGAGTTTATCTATTACATACAGCAATATATTAGGGCCGGTAAACGGATCTGTTTAACAGCGTTTGCGGATTGGCAGATGTTCATTAGGACCGTGTGAAATTCAGTTCAAGAGATCTGTGGGGGAAAAGCCTTTCTTTCGAGGAAAGATATTTGTTGGCCGGGAATGTTTTGGGAAGAGAGATTTTATTCCCCTATTTCAGCCAATAAATTATTTAACTATTATTTTTAATAATTGAACTGACATATTATTCTATTAATGTTGATTTCAGGAACAAACGTGTCAATGCAGCCTATATATATATATATAATTTTTTCATGCATCATTCTCAGATGGCCTATCTTTTTTTTCCAGTAAGGGCACATTTAAATGTTAACAGTCATTTATATTTAAATAGACCTACATTTGAATGGTTATAACAATCAAATCAAATTATGTTGAAAAATAACTTCACAACCATAACCATCTGGACTGTCATAATTAGCAAATAATCAACAAAGAACTAAAGTAGAAAAGTAGATATTACAGGATATGTTTATAGGAATCTTGGCAACAGGAATTAACGTGAACTAAATGTGACCGGTGACCAAACTAAACAAACGCCCCGTCGATTTTCGTTGCATTTATTACTATGAAAAGCGTAATGATAATTTTCGCTGCGTTTAAAATTGAGTCATTTACCTGTTTCATTTTCCATTAAATGTACGGCCTTATTACTATGATCTTGCAGAAGTGATAGATCGTTTTGACTATACAGACATCTCAGCTGCCTTTGTGACTTAAAGAGTAGTTTATCTTAATTCTGATGTTTAATTCTTTAATCTGTGTGAGTTTAATCTTTATCCTAAATACACCTGGGATATCCCATTATATTCCCTTAGGACTGGACTGGGGGAAAAGCACTACCGCACGTACAGATGTTCATATGGATGTGTTAAGGTCTACCTGTGTTAATATAACAGTTAAAAAGCTTATAAAGGACGATTATACTTAATTGACCCCTCGAGACATTTAAGCACGTTTCGTAACTTTATCTAAGACAATATTTCAAAATTTCTCGAAGCCACCACAATAAATAATCAGGTTTACAAACTATTGCATAAAATAAAGGTATATGTTGAATAGTTTATTGCCCTTAGTTTATTGTCCTAATATCTCCTTTCACGTGTGTTTCGGGGTGATAAAGAGACGCTACGCGACAGTTCAGTACGCTGTACTAAAATCTAATGCTCGCTGAACGTTTTGCGTTCTCTGTACACATTTGACTGTGCTTGGCTTGGCTTTGCCAGTAGGATCTTGGAAAACGTTGCTCTAATCAATTTAAGTGGAATATTTCACAGCCGAAATGAGTAATCATGCATATGGACCAATAGAATGAATTTGTGCCACTAACAGCTGTGACATTTTCCTCTGGGTTTACGAAGACGTAAAGGTTCCACAGAAATGTACTCACTGCGGTTAATAGTTACGCTAGTCCAGGGTAGAATACCCTGACAAACACACACACACACACACACACATACTTTCACTCACAGAGGAAGGGATATATCCCTGAAGATGTAGTAATAAACAGAGAGCGTATAATCAGTGAACAATTTTACGTCGACATAATACTAAAATATGTCTTCATCCAGATTAAAACTAAAACTCAGAAGTAGCAGGAATAACAGATGCACATAGTGTATACGTTCTGTAATGTGGTTTCAATTTTCTTTTTCCCCGATGGATGGTCCATGGTGTTTTACTGAAGACTCGTTTTGCCTCCGGTTTTGATTTAGTGTTTGTGAGTTCCGTGATCTCATTGCGCAGTATGGGAATTATTAGACCGGGACTGAGTATTTAGCAAGATCAATATAAACCATGCGAAATTATATTCGTAATGACTAAAAGACACCTCGTTAGCAATATCTAAATGTTTTACATAACAACAACAACAACAACAATAATAATGATAACAACAACAACAACAACAACAACAACAACAACAATAATAATAATAATAATAATAATAATAATAATATATGTTGGTAATGGTGGTGACGGTAGTATAGTGGGTGGTTAGAACAATGATATTGCCTGAGAACAGTATAAAAGCCTGGTTTATGAAAGGCCCGTTTGAATTAATTATAACTATTTACTTGACTTGTTTTCATAGTCTATAAGGACAGATAACTATCTCGTTAAATCGATTGAATAGCGCACGAACTATCTAAAAAAACTACGTCACAGGCCACGCATTCAAAGTGTCACATAAATTATTACACAACCAACATAAACACTGGCTCTTTAGAATAAATATCAGCCTATTTTGTGTTACCAAATGATAACTGATATGTTTTGAGAAACTTAAAATACCAAAGTAACGCAAAACATTATATTAACCCTTACCGACATTTTAGCAAGTTTTTGAATGAATTAATGCTTCGTAATACTTGTGTGAAATTACATTTCTCGACTACAGGATGTTTAATGTTCGACGCTCCCTGTACAACGAGGGAGTATAACTAGTTCAGTGTTTATGACCTCTACAAAAAGTCTCCCGTTTGGAAAACTAGCAGCCAAGAGGGTAGTGCAATGTCAATCAATGTCACGCAGAGTCATGTTACCGTGTCCAGTTTGAGCTTCAGATGCATTTCTCTGAGAGAGAGAGAGAGAGAGAACGTTGGGGGCACTTAAAATGTTTAAGGACAGGTGACAAAAAACTGAGAAATTGAGCATCAACTCCTCACTCTAGCATATGACTGTCTTCATGTTTTGAAAAAGTGAAAGGTTTGGCAATTTGGTAGCTATAAGATCGTTGCTAGGTACGTAAAAAACCTTGAACAGATGTCAGTGAAGTATGTGTTGAAAGTTTACGATATAGATACTGAATATGGTTACTAAAGACAGGACAAGGAAACAATACATTGATCCAATACATTGTTTAAATTACATTTTTACCCATGAGTTTTTAACATGTGTTTAAAGCATATTTAAAAATAATTACAAAAAAGTTCGAGCTACTGGTAAAATTTACTATAAATATGAAAGGTACAGGAGAATAAAAAAATTCTCCATTCACTTTAAAAAATATGTTGAGTTTGTCCATGTAAGCAGACTTTACACAACACAAGCTTGTACAAAAAGCTTGTGCTCGCCCTGCTACTGTCACTGTACACTGCATCACTCTCTCTCTTTCACTTACTACACACTACTATATTTAGACTGTTTGGATATATTGTGCTGTGGTCAACATATCCTCTGTGTGCCTTTGTTGATGCACCCTGCTATAAAAAATAAAAATAAATAAAACATTGATTTCAGTAGCAAACTCTGCTGCATCATAAATGAGTATAAACTGAAGATCAAACCTATCCTTTCATAACATAGCTTTATGAAACACCAACCCTGAAAACAAAGGCTGTTGTTAAGTTCTAATTGTTAGGATATACACCATATAAATAAGTATTTAGTTAATTCTATTTAATTAATGCAACTCTCATCACCTGGTGAATGTCTATGGGCTCAGGTGTTGTACTAATCAATATCAGTGAGGATTCATGGAAGTTCAACATGTTGGCTGCATTGTAACCTGGTAAAAAGTCCCACTTCTGGCCATATCGTTCGAGAACTTTTCTTGAACGATATTCCAAGAACAGTTTCTGCACATCATTTTTATCAGATAACACTATTGCCCGAGAAAGCAGAGCCAAAGCAGGTATAATCAGGCCTCCCATTGGTCAAAGAGGAGCACATCTCAACAAGTGATCTTCCACTGAACCAGATAACTACAGCTCGCCTCAGATCCATGTGTACTATATACAGATAACATTACCAACCTTACGACAGCCAGGACTTACAAAGATGATGCCATTTCACTAATTTCAGTTACTGGAACAATGTGGCATTGCACAGTAACATAAATTGCTATCAAATCAGCAACTACAAAACTTGTGTCTTACTGTATGGTGCTTTAGTACTATAAAGAGAAGGAGTGTACCGTAATGACATGAATAGACGGGAAGAAGGTAACAAAACCTGGAGAAGTGTACTGCCATGAGGCAGAACTAATACATGCAGCTTCTATTGAGAGGCCTCCCTGGGCATCATGAATAATTCAGGTTACCGTGTATTTAGGTTAGTTTAATAACCTAAAGGAGTATTTTAATAGGCTGACCTTTGGAGCTCAAACTTTACTGTATTTGTGCGGTCCAACCTGTTTCTACCTTTAGCAAGAGAAAGAAAGGGATAATTGAATTTACTTGAAAAAGTACCCTGATGCTTTTTTGTCCTATTTGTGCATCAAGAGAATGACAAATGACAAACATTTATATACAGTGACAAACATGGCACAATTATTCCCTCTCTCTGAATACCTGAATACTGAGCCCTTGTGCTGTTTTCGCACATTCTTGCACCAGTTTGAGCACTTAGGTATTCACCAATGGTTTTCTTCTAGTGTTATCAGCAAGACACTAGACAGCGCAACAAGCCCACAAAAGGTCAGACAACCAGGCCCATTTAAAACTGTTTTTTTTTTTTTCTTTCTTGCAAGCAAATGACTACACCTGCACGCAGTGTGCAGTATACGACCCTTCAGTAATTCATCATTCTGTTGCATTTTGAAACCTGCCATTGAACTGAATATGCTAAGAATCCTGAGGTGCTTCCAGTCTTGTTGTTCGTTGAACTTTAATGTCACGCCCACACCCATTCAAACGCTCACATATACTCAATCATACCTTTGTATGCTGGTGAACGAAACCACTAGGTAGATGTTTTAGTAATTAATTCAGAATTTGTCGTTGTGAAGAATATAATCGTGTATTTTGCACGATCGCCATGCTTGACAGAAAGCAGATCTACTGGTAGAAGAGAACCAAAGTAGGCCTCATCAGTATAAGTGTAACCTTTAGTTCCAGTTAAGATTTTGTCTTTCATAAAATAGTTTTTACGGTGGCCGGGAAGAACCATCGCACTGCACATACACAAAGCATGTTCATGAAGAGAGCAAGGTATTTAGACAGACGCTGGGTTGTGTTAAATTTGATTTTAACAGCAGTATTTCCATTCTATACTGTATACTATAGCTACCAGTGATAAAGCCGTAGTAATCTCAAGACTAACTTTTCACTTAGCAGTCGCAAGCTTCCAGTAGACTTCCCGCTGATGTTCCACCCCCTCCCCGTGTACTCCAGAAACAGCTCTTTCGGTGTTATGACCCGCTTCCGGTGAGTTGTTACTGGATTTGCACTGTTACTGAAGTGGTATGTCTTTAAATGTGCAATTCCTTTCCGAAATGTAGTGCACGTGTTATTGTGAAAGTGTTTTCTGAATTTGCGTCGTGTTTATGAAATGTAGCGTGTGAGTTTTTGTTGCACGGTGGTTGCCACTGTAAGTTTTTACACAGAGGAGGACTAATGATATAATTATTAATACATAATTATAAATAAAGATTTTTATAACATATGTTTTATAACATAATTATTTATTGGACTATATTTACCCATTCAAATTCTCTGTTCCAGGCAAGAAAGGCGGCAGTTATTAGGGAACTAGTGCCTAACGGAAGAGGAAACCCCCAGGGCTCTGGTTTTCCCGACATGGGTCAACCTCAGGCTCTCAGGTTCCTATCTAAATCAACGACCATAAAGATGCAGATTTCAGGCAGAACATATATGGTGAACATTTAATGAAAAAAATCCATCCACAATCAGATTGTTGTTCTAATCATTTGTTTAATAAGAAAACTTTCATTATTTACCTAAACATGGATGTTATGGCTGTGTTCAGAGTCTTGCAAAGTCTTTAACTGCTCGGCAGTGTATACCATGGAGATACACCAGTGTACGCTGCAAATGTTTGTTTAACTTTTGTTCATTTCAGCTCAGGGTGTGAGGACTGTCATTCAAAGTCTGTCAGTTTGTTACCAGTGCACGGCTGTTTTGGAGTCATTTTTTGCTAACTACTTAGTCTTTCCCATCTTGGAAAACTTTGCATTATTCCTAAAGTCATGAAGACTTCATTTCACCATGGAAGCACAGTGCTAAACGGAAGTGCCAGTTCTCAACATAATTTCATTTAGTTTCTCAATATAATTTGAAAACCACCAACAAAGTTTTGTGAGGATGTGAGAATGGAAGGACGTGTGTCAAGCGTGCGCACATTGTTAGAGGCCAGCAGCCTCGTGGGACTCCTCAAGACTCACTTGGCGGCAGACTGTGTGATATCATTTTCCACCAGCCCAAAATCAAGGCCTTGCAGTCACATGCCTTTTTTATGTCACACATAGGGGTACTGTATGCTTTTGACAGTTTAGCCTTTCAAGATTAATGGGCTTATGAAAACCTTGTGTCTTCCCTCAGAAGCCAAACTTTATATCTGTCAGTGTGACCGGCATAATAGCCTGTTCGTGACATTGGAATCCACAAGAAAAAGTGAGTAGAGATCACAACAAAAGTGTCCTATCTTACTCCCTCTAACACTTTGTGTGTGTGTGTGTGTGTGTGTGTGTGTGTGTGTGTGTGTGTGTGTGTGTGTGTGTGTGTGCACGTTCATGTGTGTGTGTGTATGTGCTACAAGTATGGCACTGGTGGGAGAACCATTTGGATCTTTGACACTGACCTTCCTTGACAGTAGTGTTAAGCCACACTGATACCGGGATGATATAATTGAACTAGCTATCTAACAAGAATGACAAAAGTGGTGCTAAAATGACCAAATGTGTTTTATTTTGTTGCATGTTTTGGAAATACTTTTCCAAAAAATGTTGCTTGACTGACTTGATGCAGGGAATTTCGCAATGTTTGATTAATAGAAGTACACAGATTGAATGATGTGATTTATTCATGGACTGTTGCTGTTGAGAGCCTATGGGAGTTGGCAAAGGCATATAGCTTGAGGGAGCTCCTCTGACACGAGGATCGACATGAACTGCACCCGGGAATGTTAAGGGAAGACCCGATTGTATTTATATTGCCCGGCTGACACTTCTACTGAATCTCCAGCCCCCTGGTTTACGAAATGCTGTGGATGCACATTTCTCCCACCTCGTTCCCTCCCAGCAGCCCAGGCATCTGTAAATACCGTCCTTTATTTCTGTCCTTGTGTGGCTGCCAGGTGAACAGGCCAGTGGGTTTGTTTTGGGTGATCAGCAAGAGCCTTGCCTCAATGTTTCATATAAGAGCGCTACTGACTTCCTGAAATACCCACTGACCTGTGCTGCTAGTCGTCTGTCATTCCAACGATTTGTTGAAAGCTACATAAGTTAAGCCTCGTGTCTACATAATACTGGCCTGTTTGCACAGTTACACATGGATTCATCAAGCTTTGCTCTTGGGGCAGGCAATGCTGAATAAAAAGCAGTTTATGGATACATTTTAATTGGCCATAGACACAGACACACACAGAGACACACACACAGACACACACAGACACACACAGACACACACAGAGACACACACAGACA
>JAOXYF010000011.1:2216535-2259835 GCA_028565775.1 Sternarchorhynchus goeldii
TTCATGACATCTCCATTTTCCTTTATGTAGCTGTTATGTGTTAAGGGAAGTACAACGACGAATAATAACTGAAGAGGAGGTTTGTGAAAGAAATCAACTTTCTACCTCAGGTATGGTCTTGATACAGAACATCCCCTCTGAATATGATAAAGCACTTCTCTATGCTCCAGTGCATTTTCAATTCCACAGCAGAGAATGTCTTGGTAAATGTATGGGAGCGATCCAAACACATTCTCACAAGGGGATTTCCACTGTTTGTGAGATAGAGACCCTTTTACTATATCTCAGCAGAGTGAATGGGAAAATCTCTCCCATCATGCTGGTAGCAGAGTTGAGCATGTCCTCTTCAAGTCTGAACAGAGATGGTCATGAGATAATCTGTGCTTGCTGGACTGAACATGAGATTTCACACATTTCCCTCTAAGGCTTGCATGCACACACACACACACACACACACACACATGCGTGCGCACACACACACAGACCTAAGCAGGGTGTAGGTGGTCCAGTAGGTGAGTAGAGTAATGAATTTGTCCACTGTAATGCAGGTCTGCCTGTTCATTTATCCTGTTTTAGTCATTTTGACACTTGAATTTTCCATGTGTGAAGTTAGCAGATTAGCATCGCAACATTGAGTTTTAATTATGTTCGAAGTCTTATCGATTTTATTCTGTGCCATTTTGACTTTATTTGGACTGTCATGAACATTCACACTGACAGACCGTTAAGACTTTATATGCCAAAAGTCTCCATAACATGCCTTGTATTTCTAGTAGACATAGTAACCACAACCAGTTATGGGTGTTATGACTGTTTTGTGATGTCTAAACAGCTGTAGAGATCATTACTGGCAAATCTGTGTCTATGAAATGAGGGTCATATGCTGTCTATAGAAACAAAGTAAATGTTTTATCAGATTTCTGTTTGTCAGGTTATGTATTTATGAGTTTGAACATGAAACTACTGGATAGGATTTGTATTTGAGTATGGCTCAAATGGTAATGAGTGTCACACTAAAAACAAGAAGAAACAGTTGCTTGTTCACATGAGTACCTCATGATATTGCACTCATTGTTCTAGAAATGATAACTCAACTGTTTTTGGTTATATGGATTACAAATGACACCCATTCTATTAGGCCAAAAAATAATAGATAATATATAAATGTAACAACGTTCAGACAAAGTGCATTATTAGGAGTAATGTTATACTCACAAGTAAATTTGCAAGCTATGCCAAATACTTTGAGGGCAGTGGTTGTGTATTCTTCCTAAGACCTTTAGTGTTTCCTGGAGAAAGATATAAAACATATGTCTCTCTACTTTGAATTCACAAAACCAGTTTGTGTGACACCAACCTGCTGTCATGAAGAACTTAGGTGTTGCAAAAAGTGAGAGAAACATCACTGGACTTCACACAACCAAACTCGTAGGGCACAAAAGATGAACACAAAAATGATCTCATAGTGGTTAGAGCTGGGGAACCGTTGTAACTTTGTGCCAGGTAGAGATTTATCATTGTTATTTGCGGTTATGAAACCTTAGTCTTGATACTGAGTGATGGCAGACAAACTCCATCAGACGCAAGTGTTTATTTCATCTATTCCTATCTCATCATGGGACATTTCATGCTAGCTACTTCTTCTGAACACACATGCACTGCATCACTGTCTGCAAAATGCTAGTTGGAAACAAGGATTAGGCAATTATCTCTTTTGGAATAAAAAACTTAGTCATGGAAAAAGACCTGGTTTTGTATAGAAACATCTCAGAACCAAAATGACTTAAACCATCACCTGGCTCATTACAGGACCATGTCCAGACCTTCAGAGCATGGCTCGTGCAATATTTTCTTATTTCATTATTTGCACCTGGACATGCGTAGATATATTAATAGGCAGAGCTGTTTCTGCTTGAAATATCCACACCTACTCATATTGGTTGTTCAAACATATTGATTCAGTATTTTTTCTGTGTGTAGTGGAGTATAGGTGATCTCTATTTTCAATAAACAGTTCGTTGAATGATTTCGTACGCACACAAACAACTCACAAAGCAACTTTAGAGATTTAGGACAAATAATAAATAAACATGCAAAAAATATAACGTCGTGCATGTGTTTACTTATCAGAGTGCCCCCGTGTGTATGCAATTGGTAGTGCAGTTCTATTTAACGCGATTCGTGGTGATGACCTTTAAGATTTTGCTGCTAAATAAAATGGACGTATCCGTGTAGGACCCATGCGTGCCAGAACTCACCGATGCTCTTGAGCTGTTGGTTTAACAGCCGTTTTTTATACAAGCTGAGTTGATTAACAAAAGCCTGATTGTATTTTCTGCCGTTGATGGTGTTAACAATTTCACGTTTGCTTTTTGTTCCCGTTTCTTTTACATCCTACGGTAATACAGCGTTTAACGGAAGCTTAGTGCAGTGTAGATGTGAAGGCCTGATGCCTGGATGCAGTTCTTTCAGAACTCGCTAAACAGGCTGAAAGTGATACTTGCTGTCTCAGGAGGCCCAGGCTAAATCAAGCGTGACATTATTAGCATTCTCAAGGGAACATGTTTGAGTTTAGGTAGGAATGAGTTTGTCATTGTCTGCTTGTAGTCAGAGGATGATTCATTGTATCAGTAACCTTTCTTTTTCGCTTGCTTTCTCCCACCTCCACTTTGGATCAGAGCCAAAACAAGCTTAAGCGAAGTCCTTCCAGGGAACGTTTCATTTATTCATCTCCTTTTTCCCTGGAGTCTTTATTTTCTGCCCCTTAATACCATCACACTACAGGGATGTTTTGAGGAAATAATGTTGAAGAAAGATTTTAAGTTGGATGTACAATATTCGCTTTAGTTCTAAAGAAAAAAAATTAATTATAATGCAAACCTCATTACAGTACATTTTGTAATAGTCATGTATCTTAAGAAAAATCAGTTTCAAATCAGGCATCAAGGTTGTAGTGAGTCTCTTTAAAGACTTCATGGTGTTCATGAACCCTTTCTGGGTCCAGTACAGTTAAGGTGGGACTGTTAAGGTGGACCCCCTTCCCACTTTTGAAACAGGGTTCTAAAAGGTCTTAGTAAAGGGTAACACAACATGACAAAAGCCTTTGCCTAAAGGTCATCTGGACTTCCAGTCTTTCGCTCTTGGAATTCCTTCAGTTATCTAGGCCTGTCTTTCTTGAGGCTGAAGATATTTAAAAATTAAACTCTCATTGTTCCCCATTGCACATTTGTTGGGTTCGTGGCTGGTGATGAGTCTGAGAGATGTACTTGTAACTTTATTGAGTCTGAGAGATGTACTTGTAACTTTATTGAGTCTGAGAGATGTACTTGTAACTTTATTGCCTCATGTCTAGTCCTAATACAAAAAGCAAAATAAAACACCTCCAGATGCATGTCTTTTTTGTCTTTGTTGTTGTAGCCTAAGTAAAAAGCGGGTTTTTTTTTTTTTAAATGAAACCCATTTTTAAATTATAGAATTATAGAATAGAGTTAAGATTATAAAAATATGATATTGCATTGCATTCTCACAACTTTATTAACTCACCTGGTCATTTCTCATACAAACACTATGTAGATAGTATTTATTATTATTTATTACACAAACATAACTGTTTGTGTAATAAATAGTGAGTTTCTCTCACTTTGTTTACTATATTGGTTTGTATTGTAGTATTTATTGATTATATAGTGTTTTTGCAAGTAAATGAAAAATATCTTCCAAGCTGAATAGCTCATAATAGCTAATAGTAATGCATAGTAATGTACATTACAGTTCTGTATGATGCCATATAATCCATCTTTTATTAAAAAGGAAAGTATTTGCATTTAAACCTAACTAACATATTATTTATATTTAGCAGTCCAACTTTTTTTGCCCAAATGCTCCACCCTCTGGACAAGAATGGAAGTGACTCGTTTTGAAAAACGAAGCCCACATTTTACCTGCATGGAAAGTTCTTAAGAAAAATGATGATAAGAAAAGATTGCTCACTTCTTCCTTAGAACCATGACCCCCTTCTCACCCTTCAGAGAAGGAGGTAACAAAAAAAAACGGATGGAAAAGTGATATAAGGGTATTTCATAAGTAAACTGAAATAAACATAAGCCAAAATAAAGAGAGAGAAATCATTTTACATGTTCTTGCTTGCTATATAATGCATTTCTAGCCACCAGGAGAACTAATCAAAACTGCTCGTTGTTTTGGCGACAAGGGCCTTCCTGATGTGCTTGTGGTTGTGTGCACATTCTGGTGATATTTCCAGGGTTCTTTAATGCACATCTATTAGCAAAATGACAGGAAATATGACCAATGAAATGAATAATGGACTGTAGCAGCATTGCCTTTCTTAGCATTGTCATTATTTGATTAAAAATGATCAGGCATACATGACTTAGTTAAAATAGCCAGCTAACTTTGAACAGCGACCACAGCTGAGACCTGTATCGTGCTGTACCTAATTGGAAAGGCTTTAAGTGTGCCCTGAAGTGATGTTCAGCGAACCTCTCGATAATTCAGTGGATTTTGGCCAACTCCATCTATAAATGGCACTTTCTGTAGCTACAGTTGTGTCAAAGCATGGCTATTCCAAATATGAATACCACCAACCTCACTGCATTGCAATTAAGTATATTTAAACTCAAAAAGATGGAGAGGGGGAGGAGGGAATTGTGTGTAATGTGTATTATGTATGGGTTAAGAAATGTGACTGAACATGAGGGCTGTGTGTTGAAGGCTATTCCAGAAGGCTATTTCTGCCTGCTTTCAGCGAGATTTATTGGGATTTTTGAAGGCGTCTGAATCCAGAGGAGCTGCGGGGCATGTGCCAATACTCAATCTGTTCACTATACAGTAACAACTATAGAACAGTGTGAAATTGCTCATTTTGAATTACAACAAATGTAATAAGGTCTAGGTCAAAAAACAGTGAACGGTAAAGCCAAATTAGAAGCATTTTAAAATGAGTGTTTTAAATTGAACTTTTTCTTTGATGAGAAACCTCCATATACTTTCGAATGCCTGTGAACAAGCTGCTTTTCTAACACTTAATAGCTGGCCTTTTGCCTTTCAAGCTGCACTCAATGGCTGCAAATAGTTCCGTAGGTCAAAGACTTTGAATGATTCGAGCTCAAGGATGGTTGGTTAATGAATTCATTCATTATTTAATTTTTAGAGAGGCACTAGATTCAATCTTTTTTTTATTCCCCCCACCCCAACAAATTATTTTTTATTAATCTAACTCTTTCCCTGAAGGACCTTTCACAATGCAGTCTTGCTGTATTGGGTAATCTTAGACTCCCAGTCAATGGTTTCCTTTCAGGCTCTTCAGCAGCAGTCTGTGCCCATCTTTCCCACCCAAGTAAATACACACACACACACACACACACACACACACACACACACACACACATACATATATATATATATATACACACACACACACATATACACACACCTACCTTTAATGTTACTGTTGGCATTTTATATGTGACTTACGTGATGACATGACTTATCAAAACACTTTGGCCTTGTCTTTTTAGTGCTTTAGGAAGAATTGCACATAAACCTTTTTTAGCAACCAATAAAAGACCTTCCTGCCTTTTCCTCTGTGGAAATATCAATTCCGTTGTTACCTACTGGTCCCGCACATTTTAGGCCGTGTACTGACAAACACGGACTCCATATTGGGTAAACTGTAGTGCTGATTAAAACAGCATATTTGTGTGTTCAGGCAGAGAGTGCAGTCTACAGGACTAGTATGAGTACCTGGACAGAACTCGTGTATTTAGCCTTAACTTGTCTTGATGGTTGTTTACCTTGTCAGACTATTAAGAAAAGATATGGTTAAATAGTGGGGCCCTCCTGTGACAGTGAGCTGTTTAGCCAGAAGGGGGCAGCCTTTTCCCATTATTTTTCAAAAAGGGAAATAAGCACCCTGAATTGAGCAGCACTTGGGCATCCACTAAAAAGAAATGTCTTTTCGAAATGCAGTGTTATGTGCTTTCAAAACTCTGATCTGGTACTGAAAACATATTTTTTGCTCACAAATATTCCCTTTTGCATCATGGTTTCTTACAAGTTAAAAATGCACCAGTTCTTATTTGCTATTATTAATCTTTCTTTTCATTTGTTTGGGATGCTCTGGAGGTTGCTGAGGCCATTAGGGTAAAGCAGTCTGAGAAGCTTTTTGATGGAAAGTCTCAAACACGGTAAGGCAGGGTAATCAAAATGTCTCTTCACATTCAAGAAGAAATGGCATAAAATGTTTCCGATGACACACTGAAGATATGAAAGAGATTTTTATTCCCTAAACTTCACTTGCTTTGTGTACTTCCTATAATGGGTTATTGCTCAGGCCAAAAATCCATCCAGCTATTTTAAATTCTTTACATTAGTTTGTAGTTTCCTGCATATTAGGTCAGTGCTTTTGGGACGATCATTGTGTAACATGACAAGCCGGTTTTTTTGCACATCTAATTGAGTTCACTGATGGCAGGGCTTTGTGCGAGTTTATTGTGGGTGTGTGTGTGTGTGTGTTACATCCATCTTTCACTTCAAAAGAACTGCATGTGATTGGTGTAACTCAGCAGGTTGGGAGGGGAAAGCACCCGGTGTCGTGAATTTGTGATGGAGTTCGCCGAGGTGCCACATGGGTTCTCTCCTTGGCACATTCCCTGCTCAACCTCGTCCCCCTTCACTTTGAAAGTCAAACAAATCTTCTGACATTGATCCTACCTCCTCGCACCTCCTAATTTCATTTCAGTCACACGGCCGGGGAGGCGGAGGAGGAGCAGGCCACTATCTCAGCTCATCTTGACAGACAATTGTATTTACTATTTTCTTTTCACAAGCCAATAAAGGAGAGGCCCGTTATTGCATCAGATTAAATGAAAAACTGTTTAATGATTCCAATTTATAACTCTAGAGTGAATAATGCTACGTTTAAGAGCTGACAGGGGATGATAAATGGAACCTCATATAAAACATATTCCGAGTGAAGAATGGCTCAAGATGAATTGCACGCTGATACAAACCACTGATAATGAAAAAAACCCTAAGGACCACTAGAAGACTTAATAATGTGCTATTCATTTTGAAGTGATTATTCCTGGTTAATAAAAGTGTACAAATGAAAAATATAAACTATATGTTTTGAGGAATACACTGTACCAATTACTTTATCCCAAGCAAGAACTATTACGCCCATCCCCGGTTCCTCCGTTCTTGATGTATGACCGCGTGTGAAGGCTGGACCTCGTTCGTGCGATTTAATGAGATGGCGATTTCCAGCACACCATCCATCACCTGCTGGTTCTTTTGCTCTGTGCTTGTCACAGCCTTCTTCGCTGTTTGATCGCGCGCCGCGAGCTGAGGCTACCACAGCCGTGGTACTTTCGTATCATGCATTGGGCTCTTGTGTTGGGAGGTTTGTAAGTGCAGATCCCACACTTACTCCTGTGCATCCCTGCAGACAGACAGTCGTTCTTTTCTTGATTTTAGCTTTATACTTTTATGTCATTTATGTACATCACATTGCAGTTTTTTTTTTTTTCCATAGTGCAGACCGGAGTTTTGATTGTAATAAGTAAAATGAACAGCTTTGGGGTAAATGTGGTGGTGTGTGTTTGAGGTCTGAACCAAACTTTTAGATGAAAAAGACCAAAAGCAGAATATTCCACACATTTACATATTACAAGAAAACGGCCCCCACAGGCCACTCTCACCATCCCAGAACGTTTCTTGCTATATGCAGCAGTCAAATAATTGGCGCTGGATCACCTCAGGTGGCTTTGGTGTTAGATAGAGCCATGTACGCCTCACTCCCTGCTGCTTTGTTGTCAAGGGCAACCTATGTTCATCTGCAGGATGAGCGATAATCTACAAATTTGAATGATAAAAGTGCCTGGCTAATGAGAAAATGCTAATGCAGAACCGTTTGATGATGAAACAAGAGAGGGGTACCACTTTTTCCGTGACACCTGGGCGTCAGATGAGGATGGCGTTATTGTGAGACAAAGCCAGCAGTTGGGCAATGGTTGGACTATAGAGAGATTTTGGGGGGCGGGGAGCAGGGGGGCATGTAGGGTGAGTGACCCTACCTGAAGTGAAGGAGACCCTGGAGTCCTGGAGGAGGGCACATTAAAGGCAGAGAGCCAGAGGTTGACAGCGCTCTGTGGCCCACCACTGGGAACGCTGGGTGGTGGCACCTTGGTTAAAAGGCGATTATCACTGGGAAGAGGGAGAGCTATTAAAGGCTCATTTCTTCTCAATCAGGATTTACGCAAAAGAATGGATTATCATTGTTTGACAACAACTTGAATGATAAATCATTCCTTTGCTCTAAAGCGGAGGTTCAGCTGATTGATTTGCGTGTTAAGAGGTGCCATGATGGCATTTTACCATATTGCATGACATAGAGAATCATGTATTTAAGAGTATCTTTGCACCAAAATAGAGTGATTTATAATGTAGCTACATATTAGATAGAAGAACTGAATGCATGTTTAGAGTTGCCCGTTGGTGTGCATGTTGTTCCATGTGAAGAGGCAGCTTCTAGCAACCCCCATCAACCATCCTTGAGATGTCATCCACAGTAATTGCCTGACACCTCGATTGTTGCATAGAACAAGCGTCGGGCCCTTCAGAGCCACTCGGCTACATCCTAGCAACACCCAGCGTCCTCTTCCGTGGACACGCTCGTCTCCCAACACAAGCCTTCCTCACCCCACCCACAGCCCCCTCTCAACAACCGCTCTCAGTCCTTGTTGAAGACCCCTGGCCAGTCCTCAAGGGATGGGGTCCTGAATGGGTCCTGCCCTGCCTATTGTCCAGGACCTCTCTTTATGTACACAGCTTTTACTTTGTGTGTTTTCGTCCCCTTAATTGCATCTCCTTGGTCAGTCAATACACCCCACTGGTGACATCACCCAGCTTTATTCACCTACCCATGAACCAGGGGATCGAAGGCCAGCTGTGGGAAAGATTCAGATGGGCCGCCAACTTATGAACCCTGTGTGAATACTTTACACCCCTTTTGCCCTTTCTTTCTCAAATGTGACCAACCTCAGTGCATGAACAGATCTGAAGGCAATACACAGCTGCATACACACCTTAAACACTTTATTTATTTTCACATACAGGATATTCTTTTCTTTTATGCTGTCCATAGCCCTCTTTGACCCAGCTCAACTTTATTGAAAAGTCAAACATGACATATAATAACTGCCACTTTTAGTGCAATGGAAATGTTTATAATTCATTTTAGAATTAGAAAGGTGTTTTATCCAAACGTGTGAAATATATCGTGATATTCGCAAAGTCTTCTGCTACTCTTACCATAGCAAGGGGGACTCGGTTGTCTGCACAAGCCTGAATCTCCACATTTCCAACCTTTAACAGTCATAGCAGCAACCAGTCTCAATTATCAGGACTTTAATTAAACACTTTAAGAAAAATGTGTGTGAGGTATGTTAGACCTGAAAACTGCTCCAGCTTTGTTGCTCATTCACTTGTGGATGTGTTCATCCAACATGTGAGGAATTTCCTTAGCTGCCAGACCAACAATGTGTTTATGGTCTAACTGAATAGAATCCTATGGGGGGGGGGGGTGGGCTTCTCTTTAAATCTCAGCTGCTAAAGGGTGTTGTGCGGCATACTGCAGTCCTCCGGTTGGGTAAACGCTGGAAGACTGGATTACACTTGAGGAGAACCTGCAGTTGTGCTTTCACAGAGGAAATAGAGTGGCATGATGGCAGTTTTGGCAGTGGTTGCGTAACCTCTGGTTCAGACCTGCATACCTCAGAGAAGATCTTCGTCTTCTCTGACAAGTAGTACTGAGATTGAGCAAATCGGCAAAAGCACATTTGTGTATATAATTTATGAATAAATGTGTATGTATAAATCTTGAAGAAAAAAAGACCTTATCGTAATCTTCACATCCAGCTGTATTAAACTGTCTGTTTTCTCATATAGAGTAAGGGAATGGTTAACTGGTTTGTGCTATTGCCTTTGTATAGCGTTTGATTTTTAGTAAGGTCACATTTGATGTTTTTAGCAAGTTCCATTACAGGAACGTTTCATCACCACCACCTCAGAAGAGGCCAGGAGATTAATCAGAGATGTCTTTTGAGTTCTGCTGCACTGAAGATCATCTTAGCCCTGTTCCAGGTTCTTTATGTGAGGCCAAACTGACTACATTTAAAACCAGTGGCCAGACATGTTGCTTGTGGCTCACAGAGGGTTTTGGATTTGACTCTATATGACTTGCTAATAATCTGTAAACTAAACTGAAAATAAAAAAAAAAGAAGATTGATTTCATCTATCTCAAAGAGCATGATTGATTAAGAGTCAGCTTTCCTGGTTATGAAACAAAGTGGGAATACTGATTCATGAAGCTTCATTTCTGTGCACTGTGCAATGTGCACTGACTATTCAAAATCAACGTGGTCTACTATATAGTTGGTTTCAAGACACAACATTTTATGTAAAAGAAGTACAGTTGTTTTATACTGTTTTCTCCGATTTATTAAAATATGAGAATGAAACACTTCCAGTGCATTTTACCATAAATGTTGCTTGTAAAATCTTGTTTTAACAAGCAGTCTTAAATTATTTTGTTTTCTTTGCCCTGAAGCCAATAGCCAGTTTTAAAACCTCAGTTTATCTTAAATGAGCAGCCAAACCTTTGTCCACATAACAGATCATGTAGAGCTGTTCTCTGCAGACACGGCATGTATCACATCACTTTCACATATGGCTCTATGGTGGAGTAAGTAGTTGGTTTGTCATATAGAAAATATGTAAAGGGGAATTTCTGCTCTTTTGTGTGAAAATGAGTCACATCTTTAGGATCCCGGCCAAGATTCCAGGTAGGAAGTAAAGCTAAATAGCACTTGTAGAGTGTAGTATGCACTTGTAGTATGTAGTATGCACTGCACTTCTGCACTGATGAACAGCACTGTTGACGGATGGCGACTCAATAGCATTTGCTTGGTAACTAAGCAACTGATTGATGTGCCTATATTTTTACCAGATCCTTTGCTCGTCCTTATGTAATGTTAGCAGAGCTTGAGCCCATGATCTCCTGCTTCATTGGCTCCTTCACCCTGGAGCAGAGCTTTTGTATGTGGGCCCTCTTTTTCAATTCAGTCATAGGGAGCATCTTTTCTGGCCGTGAGTTTTGCAGCCTACGTACCTGCTGCTCTTTGCCATGCTGCTGTGAACTGAGGATGCTCACTCTCAGATGGATGCTGTATGGTGCTTCCTTATACAAAAACACTGTGAGATTCCCTTCGCATCATACGTGATTGGCAGCTGCAAGGGCCAGCAAAACAAATTTTTAACCCCTGATCCTCTGATGCTCCAGCAGAGGGCGGGGGAGGGTGGATACAACCAAGCGATGGGTAAGGTAACCGCTACATTATCTATGAAGTGCCATATCCTCTCCAGTTACCATTTCAACGATGACTTTGTAAGTACCCACCACGACAACATTCAGCAAGAGAACATATAATTATCTTTTTGTTTACTTTAATAAGGAGACATCCAAGCGCTCCTGTATCAAGCATGCGCACTCTAATGCACTAGAGAAATACACCTAAAAACAGCAGGAACGATATTATCCCATTCATGTGGTGTAATTAAAACATTAGTAATTAATTGTCCTTAACTAACCCAACTGCTATGCAAATGTGGGTGACTGGGAGAGTTGCAGAACACAAAGATTTTTTTCTCCCCTCTGGCTTGTGGGCCATTTAAAGTTCACCTCTGAAAAATATTTAGAATGTGATGTGGTGGTGCTGTTTCGTTTCAAGAGGTACTTATCCAAAAGTCAACATCTTACCTCTGTTTTTCCCCGATGCCACGCTTCGCCACCTTTATTAGATGGTAGCTTGGCAACCACAAGAGTGTGGCTTCAGCAAATGGCTGAATTTTGGATGTGGATGGCCCAACGTGGCCCTGTGGCCCTGACCTTCACCGCCATTTTGGCTCCCTTTTCTCTCATTGCCCTGGAAGGTGTCAGTGATAAATGTTACCTTGTCGCAGCAGGTGTGCCCACATGGAGAGGCCCATCGCACTGAGGGGGGTCACCAACCTCGTGCCATTACCCCTATTTATTCAAATAATGGCCCATTACATGGCATCCATTGAGAATGTGTCTGTTTGTGGCCTGTGAATAAAGGAAATAATTACCTGGGACACATGGTGCTGCGTGCAGTACTCTACTGTACTTTGAGCAGCAGCCTCTGTGATCAGTGGGCCTACAGCCACTAGATGGCAGCAAAGAAGAGAAGCCGGCAGGAGGCAAATGTCACTATGGTGACCAGCTGGTGCAGAATTCGACTTGCTTCATAGTTGAGCAATAGATGCAAATGTGGGTTATTGAAATACCACAGGTTTTACTTTTTAGACATCCCTGTGTAGGGAGAAGATACCTGATATTCATGAAGCTGAGCTCTGTCATGATCTGAGTCAACCAGCTAAGCATAAAACCAAGAACTGGCAAACTAAGGATGTGCAGGTTCTTCTGTGATTCGTTCTTGCTTTAAACTTTGAGAGATGACAAGTTACACATCCCTTTTGACAGACTCCAATTCCAGAGTCCAGTCTGGATTTGCATTAGGCTTTCAAAGGCCTCCCATGCAGATACATGCATTTGCAACTTTGGTATGCCTTTCCAAAGTACTTGTGTGATTAAAGGAAAGTAGAATTTTTGCTCAAATTATATTTGCTTAAAAATCAAAGTATTTACATGACTTTTAAGGCTTTTTAAATTCATGTATCTTAATCTGGGCTCTTCCAGATCTAGGCAGTATTCACATGATCCATGACCTCACTTGCACTTTCCGTCTCCACCCCTTGCTCATTGTCTACAGATCTGCTTTAGGACCAGATAAGGTGTCAAATGGACCTCAAAAGAGATGTTGAATTGCCATACCAGTAACAAAATATAATGAATCATATTCTGAAATCTTCAAACAAAAGTGTAGATTTTGTAAATCTTAGTGTTGTTTGGCTGTGATGAGTACATAAAGAGATTTGCAAGATACATACCCAACAGCTTTTATGGTCATTATTTCTCTTCTTACTAATTAAACCTAAAGTGTGCTTTGCCCCACTGTGAATGGTGAATTTGGATGGGATTTTTGGCCTTCATTGTGGAGTCGCAGTTATATGCATCAAAAAAGAGAGATAGCCAATTAAGGTTACTTGAAGATGAGTTCTTCATAGGCCCTTTGCATTTTATTCTTTAATTGATATCACCTAAATAAAAGCATCCTTTCAGTACTGAAGAATGGGCAGCAAATTTGATTCCCTTCACAAATGGACTTCCATCTATCATCACAAATTGTCATCTTGACCGCTTTAGAGGAAAGTTTTCACCTCTCCACAAAACATGCTAATTGCCATCATAGGCCCAGGATAAAGAGTATATTTACTACACAATTATCCTGAAATTTGTCTGCCCATCTGTAGGACACACATTGAATTTCTTGCTCTTCTTCTCTGCTTTTATTTGTATGTGATAATTAAAAGGCTTCAGAAAAAGCAGATGGGCAATGCGTGTCTTTCTGGGGTGATGTCTGGTTCAAGGTGAGGCTTACAACTGCCTTAATACAGTGGTCTTCTTCTTTTGTGTAGCCTTTCTACCTGGAGAAGAACATGAGTCAACCTTTGATTCAAAAAGAAAGTACTCTCAGGCTGTCTAACAGACCCAAGCTGAGATACACACACACACACACACACACACACAAACATCACAGTATAAATATTTATCATAATGACACATTTTCTTTTTAAGTCAAGAGATCAGGTACTTTCCATAAGACAAGAACACGTGAGATTTTTGCTTTTACATGCATGCAGTCTGCACTGCGATTCTGAACAATATTGTTTAATAATTCTCCACAAGAAATTCCCTCTGTCTGAGTGAGTCTGAGCAAGCTAAAGTCAATTGTTCAGTCATTCAACACAACTGTTCCGTGCAGGTGTTCATTACAAAACAAGGACTATTAATGAATATTATCAGCGTCTTGATCAATGGAAGATTAGATTACTCATATATCTCTAAAATGATATTCTGAAAGGAAGTTTGGATGGACATGTTGCATCATTTAAGGTACAAATACGGTTCAAACTTTTGATCCTTTGTTAGAAAAGACTGAGGCAAGATTGAGATTTTGAAGTTACATCAGAAGAGTAAGACACTGAAACAAAATGAAAGCTTCTTTTGAAATGTGGAGTAAGCCCTCGCTAAACTTTGATGTTGTGAAGGATTACTTAATGTATTCTTATTTTTCCCCTGTGATACTTAGGCAAAAGATTATTTCATCCTGAAATATTCTCTCTTTTCCATTTGCTACGGCCTACTGAAGCATAAGCAACTATTGGATCTTTATGCAGTCCGTCTGTCTGGACACTGGGAACAGTCGTTTCCTGCTGTTAGCATAACCGCTCGCAGTCCAGATGTCTGGGGAAGGTTTTGCGGGGCAGAGCTTTCCCAGTAGAGGGGCAGGAGTCCTCTCCGCCACCCAAGTGGAGCAGTGTGGACAGGGAGCAGTATGGAGGCCCAGGCTGGCACGACCAGCTACCTCACTTGGCAATGGAAGGCCAGCTAGCATCTCCCGCAGCCCCATATTCGAATGGCCTCTCTCGGTTCTGGGCCGCTCTCAGCACAAAGAACGGTGAAGCCGAAAGCCAAGTAAGGTGGCATGGTTCGTCTGTGAATATTTGTGTGCATGAAGCACGATTCTGGTTAAAGATGTCTTGTTCCTTTTTGCCTAGTATTATCGTAGGAAAAGAGGTAAGAGTATTCAGGAATGGTATGTATAATACCGCAAATGAAAGTTAGAGAAAAAATAGAAAATAAATCTAAAGGGAACCATGGCAAGATAGATTATTACTATATTAGAAATCTAAAGATGTAGCACAATAGATTTAATAATCAAAACACAGATAAGTGGACAAATTGTTGTCCAATCCTTTATTGGATGTTTGGTTGACCTGAACCTCCTTCCCTTTACTTGATCTGTTGGTGCTGTGTTTAGTGTACATGTGCTGAGCACTATTAAGTTGATTTTCACCCCGTATGGTAGAATGGGTCTTTCAAAATTGAGCTCCTCGTCAATGATTGCTAGACACCTAATCAGCAAAGCCTTATCCTGATGGTTGCCATCACACTGATTTTACCCCCCATTGAATCACAAGTCATCTGCAAATAGGTGCAGATATGGTAGATCTCAAGTATTTGCTGCATTGTTTGTGAATCGTCAGCTGTTCACCTTGTATACTGTTTGTACTAATGTCTTTGGATAAATTCAGTGATTTATGTTTTCTCCTTCTGTGCCACATTCAAAGAACTATCAGATCTTGCTTCTCTACTCTAATGATCTCCTCACTGTAGTGGTTTGTACTATGCCCACTATTTCAAACATTGTGATTACAATATTTTATTCTTTGGGTTTTAGTTTTTTTTTAATATAGTTACCATCAAATTGTGGCCTCTGTGAGTAGAGGCCACAGTGAGTAGTGGAAAGTGAGTAGTGGAAAGTGTAACAGTAGATATTTCTAAAACATACTTCTGAAAACTTTGTTTTGTAACCCCAAGGCCTAACTTGGTCTTAATATTAGCAACACTTTAACAAAGAACCTTAACACTGATTAAAAGTGAGTGCTAGATTTATTTTAGGTTGTAATGCAAAGAATGTTCATGGAAGAATATAAAAAAGAAAAAAAAACTTGATAAACACTTCAAATGGATCTTGTTTAAAATATGTTTGGTTATTAGTTCCAAACAAGAGCAAGTAGTTAGTTGGCAGCAGTAAAAAAAAAAACCAAGCAAATACCATTTAAATACTTGTTTTGCCACAGGGTTAAATACTGTGTTAATACTAGCAGTGTTTCACCTCTCAGTTTGCAAAATGTAACACATAACCCTTATGTTTTTCTAGTGCCAGTGCACTGTTGGTAGATACTTAGGCAAAAGTTGCTTTCTGCAGACCACTTAGTTTTACTTTTCCTCGGAGCAAGACATTTTTTTAGGCCTTGATAAGCTCCTCTGCGTCAGAGGACGGTCTCCTACTAACCCTACAGGCACGAGTAAGATGTGCAGCGTTCTTCGGACTTGGCCTGTACGGCACGGTGGCTCTCCCTGCACCGAGCTTGCCTTTGAGCCCACCGCATTTCTCTTGTTCGCAGAGAATCAAACCTTTCCGTTTGAATCGTCACCCATGGCTCTGTATGTGCTGGAGATACCCTTATTCGTGTGACCTGGCTTCTTGCGGCACCATTAGGCAGAGAATGTTTTTGAAATGGGTTCCAGTGAGGAGAGTAAAATGGTGCCTTTTAAGTCGAGAGCAGTGGCCATGGCGCCAACCAAAAAGTAAAACGTGTACAAGTCCCCAGATCAGGAGTCCCTCTCACACTAAAAATGCACAAGGGTGCCTGGGTGTTAATTAAACATTTTTCCCCAGAGTGCACCCTTGGATGAGAACGCACAAAGCTCTCCGTTGCGCTTGTGTATGGAGGAGCATTCCTTCCTCATGAGTGTCTCCCTTTGAGTGGCTGATATATCGAAACTTGAACCGATAGATGGAAGAATGGCTTGCCATTGGTGTCTTTATATGCTCTGTGTGCTCATCCAGCTCATCTGAAGTGTCTCAGTCATCGGGCTTTGGGCAGGGATGAGTTCTAATAGCTTGACCGCAAGGGTCCATCTTCCCCATCCTCGTTCTGGAGGTCTTTTAGTTGGCCCTCTGAGTGGCTTTAATGGAACTCCCACAGCACAAGAGGATTCACACGCTGTGGTGAGTGGAAAGGATTTTCACCGACTGGGAGCTGCATGAATACATTGCGAGTCTTACCTACTACTTTAGGTTAATGTGGAATCCGAATGCTGTAATGAGGCCAGTTTATTTATTTCTATTCCACGCGTCTTGTCAGTACTCTTGAGAGAGGAGGTGGCATGGGGCTAATCGGAGTCTTTCATCAGCAAAGTGGAGACCTACAAAATCAGTAATGCATTCCTCATTGATTGATGCTCGTTCCCACATTACTTGGCAACACAGTCATTATCATGCGGGATTCCAGGCTGCCCACAATAAAATCATCGATTTTGTCCTGCTCAGAGAAGAGCTGTTTAGTGTTAGGTTATGCGCTCCATGATTTCACCTATTGCACACACAAATAAATAAATAAGCAAATAAATAAATGTCATTTAGAAGGACGATAACGCATAAACGTGCTGAGAATGTATATGAGGAAATTAATGTATATGATGAGTTACAGTGCAAGGGCTTTATTACAAAACTATACGAGCTATTTTGACCGGCAGAACAAAAAAAGAAATATCATCCCCTCTTTACGTTAACTCGTCCTTGACCACATGCATTCAAATGAGTGTTAATGATTGGGATAGTTAAGAGTTGGCATGTGTGTACGAGAGCATTAAGATGCGCGCTACTATTACGTCTATATTCTCGCCAATATGTAAACCTCGCTTCTAAACGTCGAGTATGTTTACTGGTGTACATTTTGGATGCTTTCCCTAAAACTCGTGAGCTATGCTCAAAAAAATGGATGTATAATCAAGTAGGGTTAATTTACTTTTTTAAACACACAAAACCTTAGAAATGTTGGAGAGATGTTCATTGAGTATTTAATAAATGGAAAAAAAAACCCATAAAACACTACGTGTAATCTTTATCTTTTCTTTTTCAGCAGGTATGGCTGTAAGAATAATTGATTCGATGTGAGCAGTCTGTGATTTGTGATCACTAAAATATAAATGGATGCTGAAAAGCATTATATTACCATATAAATGTTAATGTTTATAAGTGTTATTTTATACGTATAAACACAATGATTCTGCAAAAAATAAGGAAATACGTTGTATTCATATGACTTCAATTTAAGCAAATAAATCGAGCATCATGTCGGTTTTGGAGACCTTTCGTCATAAATGTTATTAAAGTTAGTCTAGAAGTCTATTGTTTATAAACTTTTCTGTTAGATATAACATTGAAATTAATGCTCTGTGCTCGGATTTAAATCAGTTACCGTTGAGAAGCTACTTTGACCTCGGATATCAACGATTGTACCTGGGTATCTTAAGTAAACGGTGTTTTCCCCCAAAAGAACATGCCACATCTGGCCTTTTGGCTATGCAACCCCATGGTAACCAAGCGATTTATTGGAGACCCTCTCTGTTACAAAGTAATCATTTATGGTGGCAGATAGAATTAACCTGAAATTTTGTGTAGCACAAGTTACTTTGCACTTGTAAAGAAACAAAACAAACCAAATGAATGTGACTTTTGTGTAGAAATGACATTTATGCCATACAAGTTAAGTCGAATAAGCTAAAAGCTCAGTCAGAAGGCAGACGTGTTTGCTCTCATGAGCAATTTATTGCCGATGAACATATGGCCAATATTTTGCCTCACGTCATTGCAGGGGAAAACAAACATCGTGCAGTGTTAGCGAGGCAGCTAAAGCAGACCCACTTCGCCAGCTATGCAAACGCACTTGGACAATATCAGGAGAAGAGCACTTGCTCCCTGGGTATATAAAGCACATCAGGCTTATCGGTGCGTGCACTCCTGACTTCCATTTGGAGATATTTCATTAACTGCACAGTGTCTTAACCGAAGCTACACCACTTACCCTCTTCCGTCAGCCGCCAGGTGAGCACATTTACCTTGATCACTCAGCCTCTCTCCACAGTAGTGCAAATCTCTCTCTCTCTCTCTCTCTCTCTCTCTCTCTCTCTCTCTCTCTCTCTCTCTCTCTCTCTCTGTGTGTGTGTGTGTGTGTGTGTGTGTGTGTGTGCGCGCGCGCTTGAGTTCATAGGTATAAGTGTAATACACGAGTATATTAAGCGATATTTGACCTCTTTGCATTAGACCGCGCATTGACACATATTTTACATTTTTAGAACATAAAATACATTAGCGATACAGCGAGGATCTGAATCACAGGTGCACAAATTACGCATGTGCACTCCGAGCGCGATACACTTTACTATTTTGGAGTAGGGGTGGGACAGGTTAGAAAGACAATGTGTTCGCACGACGCATTCTGTAAGGACGAACTATATGTCAAACTTCAAAATTGAAGTAGCAGTCTGATACTTGTCTGTAACAAAATTCGATAATGTAGATGCAATACATTTCAAATTTAATATTAGTGAAAACCAAGGTGTAATCCCATGTTTGTCATTGTCATGGAAGACCTTAAAAGGAGAGATTTTTTAGTTTTTCTCAAGACAATACGCAGTTATGTCAGTAGAGTTCGCTAGAGTACCAGAGATGCGTCAAACACGCCACGGTGAAAGCACTAGTGTCCATCTATGTCCTCGTGCAATTTCTAAAAGGAAAAAGGTCGTTTATTCGTGTGAGCAAAAGAGTACAGGCCTTGTTTGGATTCTTCTTACGAATTCCACATTGTAAATTCCATAATATAATTTTATAAACCTACACGCGCACGAAGTTTATTTTTAAATTAATTAATTTCAAATGATCTGAAAAGACTAGAAGACTGTCCCTAGACATTAAGATATTGAAAACGGGAGTGATTAAAATGATAATCCTTAAACCAATTTGTTTCGGGTGCGCTGATAAAGGTGCCAAGGCGGCGAATTTAGCGCCATGAAATTCACCGTTACAAATAAACTGGTAGTTCAACAAACTAAGGCATCTCCCCAGGCCATGGGCACTGCGTTAATCTCGTTGCGACATGTTTAATCATTAGACAATTTGAGACGAATAAAGGCACAGCGTTTGCCTTTTAGCCAAAGGTGCTTGGATTTCAGGAACCAAACCTCAGCAGCTGATTTTTGCCGCGGGGTATTTTCCAGGGGCAATGGCTTATTTCCACAAACCAACGGGCTTATACCAACATTCGGCACTCATGGCCTTTTAATCAGAGGGAAGGCACACGAATCGTTCTTGTCAGTTCACGCGTTTCTCCTGAACACCTAAAGGGAGACGATGTTATATTATCAAAGCCTAAATGCTCGCCCACGGCATCGGAACACACTGAAATTCAGCGATTAAAGCAAGAAATTATCAACGTCATTATAGACGACACTTCCCCCGGGCGTTCTGAATGCATTTATTCTGGGGATTTAGCCTACTTTTATATGAAATGTGTGACGTTTTTTCTCCCTTCCCATTCAACAACAGTTCCCACAAAATTCAGACATAGTAGATGTGAATTATCTGTAAACTCGTCTGGCATTTTCGTTGTTGTGGGAATTTAATTAGTGTAGAATCCCTTTTGTTGCTGTCTTTTCTCATTGTATCACAGTATATTTACAGATAAGCTCATTCCGTTGCATTACAAGCAAGTATACTTTGTGTCCGCAAAATTAAGTTCAGTGTTGCTTGCTTTATTATGAACATCTTTTACACTGTAAACCACTTTATTAACTTGAGGACCGTAGCACTATGTTGGTTTTATCTTATTAATTACAATTAACCTGTACCACACTGCTTTGGTAAATAAAAAAATGGTAACAGGTTAAAATGAATATGGCAGTAATAATAACAAAGGCACGCGCTTACTTACGTACAGGTAATGGCTTAGTCTTACTTAAAAAAATTACTACTGAAACATTTTGCAAGTTGGCGCCAAACGGTTGTCATGCGTTAGGGGCGTATTTGTTTGCATTCGGCTAAGAAATCGCTGTTCTTCGGTCTGCTTTCTCGTTCACTCTCTCTCTCTCTCTCTCTCTCTCTCTCTCAATTACACACGCACACACACGCGCGTACTCAGACGAGGGAGGGCTGATCATGAATTTCACTAGTCCTACACACAAAGCAATAATTTAGGTATGATTGACCAGATATATTCTAACCGTATACTAACAATAAATAACATTTTATTAGTAAGAGCACCAGTAATAATAATATTAATAATTGTTGTTGTTTTCATTGTTATTATTATTATTATTGTTGTTGTTGTTATTATTATGATTATTGGTAGTGATGGTGGTAGTGTAGGTGTTGTTGTTGACATTGTTGTTATAATCAAATACAACATTGCTGGTGTCAAAATACAAATTTGTAAATTCTTTTCTTAAGAAAACGTCGGCTTCGAATAGTCGGAATAGTCGGGAGATGAACTCTTGTCCGCTCTCGAGGTAACCTGAAGTACTGGGATGTTTGGAGAGCAGCCTCGATGTAAACATTGTTGAATCCACTCAACGGGATTTACACTAGTCGAACTAGTTAACTGAGCTGAAACCTGGGAGCACGTTTCCAGTGCCTCGGTGACGTGGGGCCTATTTGAGCTACCTGTGAAAGTAAACAGGTAAACATAAGGAGATGGCTCTTGAAGTGAAGTATGGCCACTTAGCCTGTGAACATTTGCCTCTACTTGCCTCAACTCCTCGGTTCAATTGTTCAAATACGTCCCCATCTAAGTGGGCTCAAACCGTGCACGAGCGTTTGCTCCGTCATCGATTGCAATGTGTGATGTGTGCGACTCATGGATCCTTCGCCTCGGCTAGATTGTGTGAAAAGGTAATACATCGAAATAAAACAATAGATTTGTATTTGTATTTTATTTATTAGTCGTCCGTAACTCGGTTTTGTTATTTCATAAGCCTGAAATTTCTTTAAGTACTTAAATATTTGAAACGTATTGTATGTAGATGCTTCTAACAACCTGAGTGGCTACATTGCTGCTCTGTGCTATGGATGTGTTGAGAGTGACCTTGTGAAAGCGCTCAGAGTTCGACTTTGCTCCCGGCCCAGTCAGTTCAATGGTGCTATTGTCCTGCATATGTCTCTGCATGATTAATTCCAAGCAAAACTTCAGGGAAGCGGTTACATGTCAGGTAACTGATTATAGAACAGACCGAATAGGCTAGAAAAAAATGCGTTTTGGAATCGTTACTCCAGAAGTATCGTATTGAAAACTGAACATCGTCATATATTTTCATCACATCGCTGTATACATATTAAACTGTAATACCTAACACAACTAATCCTAATACCAATAAAATAACTTTATTGGTATTATTATTATTATTATTATTATTATTATTATTATTATTATTATTATTATTGTTACAATTGTGTTACTCGGCCGTGTGAGTGATGGGAAGAGCAAGAGATACAGACAGAGTGAGAGAGAGATATGAAGGACTTTCCTTAATATTGTGGAGGAGCTTAGAAATGAATGAAGAGATAGTCCATTGAATGCAGTTGAATGCCATGACAACTAGGAACAACCTCAGATTTATTCCAAACAGTTAGAACGTATTGTACACGGGCGTCAATCATCTATTATTTTGGCTCTTAAATAAATGCAAAAACTGCGGCCGGACAAAAGCTTCCAACAGGAGCCGGACATTTGTCTACATTTCCTCCATTGTCTGCAGCTTAGCAATCGGTTTGTATTTGTGTTTGCCCGGCTTCGACCACCCAGGATGAGCAGAGGACTGGCTAAAAAACGTGCAACATTGTCACCCACATCACATACTAGATAGGAGGCACAGGCAAAAAGAAAAGAGAGGCGGGAGGGATAAAAAAACGAGAGGAAAGAACACTGATCAACAATAATGCTTCGCTTTTCTGTAAGCTGGGGAACGAAAAAAACGGGTAAAAGTGAAGCTTAATAAAGAAAAAATTCAGACGGTTGAATAATTTGCCCTGTTCTCCCTTTGCTTTGAGCAGAGCTAAAAAATAATGCTTCATACAATATATTTCACCCTTCCGACCCCCTTTTTGGGTTGGTTGTGCGAAATTTTAAAGAAACTAGATTTACAAACATGTTTTTCGTATTGTCTTCTAAATCAAACAGTAGCACGCTAATGAAGATTTTATTAGTTTTAGATCAATAATGTTATTGAATTTTGGATTATTATTATTATTTAATAACAATAATAACAGTAATGATAATGATAATAATAATGCATACTTTTGGTATGTTTCTGCTCCGGTGATATTTGATGACTTAATCATGTCCAGTGAAAGTCCCTTTATCCTGATCGCAAACTAAAATATTGACCTAAAAGGTTTACATAAATTACCGTATTGTCCGCATAGGCGATATGATATCGGTTGTAAACGGCAGTACACATTTCATTAAAGTTATTTTTTAACTCAGCTGTTTGATTGCACTTTTAGTATATTTCGTCTTTATTACTAGGAATATGGCGATAATTAGTGCCATAATTTTTTTTTTCACAGGCAGTTTGCTAAAATGCGCTTTCAAGTTGGTCTGTGCGGTGTATAAAGCTACTTGGAGGTCCTTTGTATGTAAATAGGGTGTAAAAAGGCCCTCCCCATCTTTGTAATTAATTGACACGTTATACCACTCATCATGTTCTGAAGCACCAATGGTACAGGCTCGGATCTCCCCAAAACCCACAATTTCACATCGGCAAACACTGTCTTCATCCACTTGACTCCCAAGACCCGCCCACACGTGGCCAACCTTTTGCGTTTTTAATGCTTTTTCACTGCAGGTTCATGTGTTGAGACCAACCTTATATGGACTGATCAGTTCGGTAATGGCTTATTTCCCCCTAACACCCAGCGGTAGCACAATATCCATGATCCAGATATAGCGCTTCAGTGTCTTTTGCACTCTTCCTGGACTTACAGAACTGATTCCTCCGCTACTTTCTTTAGGCAATGGTGATCGACCGAGCCTCATGAGTCGCCTTCACTGTGCTTCGCGCTGAAACGCTACTGAATCTTTTTCACCACATCTCGCTTTGTGTCTTTGTGTTTTTAAAACAGCGGATTGCCAAACTGGTGCAGCAACTTTCCTGCATTAACTGCATTAACTGCCCCAGAACATGTCGTTGACCAACACAAAGACAGGCTTTTCAGTGAAGGACATTCTGGACCTCCCTGATACTAACGATGAAGAAGGATCTATCACTGGGACTGAGGAGGATACGGAGGGTTCGGAGGCAACAAAAACGCCCGGAGTGCTGGTGCAAAGCCCGCTAGAGAACGTCCAAACCCTGCCTTTAAAGAACCCCTTTTATGATAACACTGACAATCCTTACACCAGGTGGCTTGCAACTACCGACAGCATTCAATATTCATGTAAGTACTGTTCAAGAATCCGAGATTAATTTCATGCACCACTCTTTTAAGAGTGATCGTTTTAGTTACCGGCCGTATTTAATTAACGTTTTATATTGTGTAACAGTTGTAATCTTAGATCTCGTGCAAGGTTCGTGGAGCCTCTCTGTTGTGCTGTGCCTGTCCATGTTCACTGTTGCGCTTGTCGTAAGGCGTTACCCCATTATTAGGTGTGTTACGAACTGGCTTTAGTCGGTTCATATTTTCCATTTAATAAGAGTTTATAAATCCGTTTAAGAGCTGGGCTTGCCAATCAGTATGAACATGGAAATACTGTACAGCAATTATTTAAATTCTTTTACTATAAGCTTTAGAGTGGGTACTTTGTCTTAGCTGATAATGTGCCTTTTGTTAATGAAAAAGTGTTGAGTGTGGCAAGCCACGTTTCACTGAAAAATAAATCCGGTGATATCGTTAGTGAATAATTTTAGTTGTAGTGAATTAGTTTTCACAAATTAAGTAAATTCTATTTGCCGTACTTCTATCCACAGTTTTAAATTACTAAAACAAGATTCGATTTTTAAAATATATTTACTGCAAATTTACATGCTTTCAGAAAAGTAATATAAATAGTAATATTGCCTTTACTGTTCTACTACGCAGTGCACGGTCTATCTGCAAACTCTCAAGACTCGTCTGCAAAATCTCCCGAACCCTCAGCGGACGAGTCGCCAGATAATGACAAGGAAACTTCAAGCAGCGGCAGCGACTCTGGTAAGAAACGAAAAAGGAGGGTGCTCTTTTCCAAGGCTCAGACGTACGAACTTGAGCGCCGATTCAGGCAACAGAGATATCTTTCGGCGCCTGAGAGGGAGCACCTCGCGAGCTTGATTCGCCTGACGCCAACTCAAGTGAAAATCTGGTTCCAGAATCATCGGTACAAAATGAAGAGAGCGCGTGCAGAGAAAGGTATGGAAGTGACCCATCTTCCCTCTCCTCGGCGGGTGGCCGTACCTGTATTAGTCAGAGATGGCAAACCTTGCCATACGCTAAAAGCTCAGGACCTGGCGGCTACTTTTCAGGCTGGAATCCCGTTCTCGGCATACAGTGCCCAGTCCCTTCAGCACATGCAATATAATGCACATTATAGCGCCGCCACCACGCCACAATTCCCCACAGCACACCACTTGGTGCAAACGCAACAGTGGACTTGGTGAACCTTTAGTGACTTTGCTAGGGCTGCATTTTAAAGACCTCGCTAGGGAGTTTTCCAAACAAAAAGAGAAGACTTTGTGCAGCTTGACTCATCCTCATCGTTTTATTTCGGGGCTGATGTGTGCGCCGTGTTTACATGTTTTCGTTCAGAAAACCGGGTCTAGCCTCTCCCCAGATCTAAGAATGTTACAGCTCTTGTGAAATTTTGTAAAATATGTTTGTGTGTTGTAGAAATGTTTTCTTTTTGTCCCTCGTGTTATAAGCACGTACAAGACCACTTTATAATTATAGAAAATTTTATTTCTTGCTTTTACAATGGACCGAATATATTTATGGCCATGAATAAAACATTGGCAACTTTTAGCTTATTTTATTTGGTTTCTTTTCTCTGTAAATATCTGTGGTAACTGTATGCAATGCAGATATATTTGGCCGCTCAGCTAGTCATAAAGATATAGTCTACCCGATATTTAGGGCAGAAGAAAATGGAACAACAGTTGACGATAAATATCCCTCATAAATATGTTGATAGCAGTTGCAACGCGAGTTGATGAAATAATACCCCAATTTTTATAAGACTTTTAATAAAATGCTGTGTTTCAGAAATTTCGCTTTGGATTGCGTCTGGTTTTAAAGGGGAGATCCAACTGAATAATACTGGATTTTTGAGGGAGATCCTTTATGGGTCGCAAGGTGTTTCACGGCACGCTTTTAGGCTATTTTACAGGAAAGTTGCCTGGGTGTGTTTAGTTGGTGTCCTGCTGCCTTCAAAAACGACATCAATCGCCTTCAATTTTCTGACTTTATATGTATGATCACTTAAGCAATAAGAAGGCTAAAGTCACTTGTGAAATGGGGGTAAAAACCACTCACTTAATATAAGAGGTCTTCTTCAGCTAAGCAGTCTTTCATTCGACCGCTCTCTTCTTTTCAAGGTCCGCGGGTGCTCGACAGTTCCGATGTTGGAATGGCACATTTAGGAGAAAACATGCCCATAATGGAGTTATTGTTCTGCGTTATCCTCTTTTCACTTTTAAACCTACCTATTCAGTCAATGAATTTTATTTGAGTACTGTGTTATGGCTTCTATTGCAAGCTAATTGTATATCAAGTAGCCTAAGTTAGTATGGATTACGTCTAAATTTAAAATGGTGGTCCAGATTTGTTACTGCTGTCAACTGCAAATAATAATAATAATAATAATAATAATAATAATAATAATAATAATAATAATAATAATAATAATATCTATCAATGAATGTAACCCTTAAAGAAACTTACTTAAAAGACGGATATAGTCAAATAATGCTTTACAGAGAGACTGTGCGCATATGAGTTCAATATCTAAAGTAGCTAATCTATACATTTGTTTCCCGCAAAATCTTAAGTGACCCGTGTTTTCCACGCAAATAATAACAGATGTTAGAGCGACCTCCACTATCCTTAAACAAACTTCTGAATTGACACACAGTGCTAATTATTTACAGAACTCGATCTCGAGGGACCATAGATTTTTCCTAGCAAAGTGATTGTTTTGGGCGAAGTTTCATTGTGCGTTAAAAGAAATAAACGTTAATGTAACCCATTATTTGCTAATATCTTCCTCGGGTCGCGTAATGTTAATAATATTATTTCACTATTATTTTTATGTTTTCGTGTTTTTTTCCGTAGACCACTTTGAAAAAAGACGGTGTCGTGAGCATATCTCCGCAAATTACCCTGTACGCTTAAATTTACCTTTGTGCACAGATCCCTTAACATATCATGGAGAAAAAAAACATGGTCATGTTTACTTGAGTTCTAGTTATCTTTCTCTTTATTGGCTTTCGAATAATTGTAGGCACTTATTTGTTAAGTCTTATTTATTTCCAAAACGCACAGCTGATGATCACATGATCATAACGTAAACATTTTATGTTTATTTTATGAAATGAAAGGATGGATAACTTTTACTTTCTGCACAGAATCATTTTTCAAAAGGAAAACAGTCTAATTGGTCCTGTGTTGGCTCGACTCTCTGGAATCTATTTCGATTATGCATTAGTCTATAAAACGTGGGCCAGGCTTGTAGTGCTGGTCTAACAGTCGTCTGCGTGTCATAGTGTGACAGAGCAGTCTATCGTTACACAATATACTGTACACGACACAAAAAGAGCACAAAGGCATAGGGTCGGTTGTTCTGGATGTTAGAGGCGTGCATTTTAACAGGGGGAGTGTATTCTTTATTGGAGAGAGAGAGAGAGAGAGAGAGAGAGAGAGAAAGAGAAAGAAAGAGTGAGAGAGAGAGTCTCGGAGTTCTTGGTGCTATTCAGTCCCTTTATCTCGGCCAGTGCATCCCGAATCAGGGAGATACATCCTTGGTTTTTTGTGAGCCTGTCTGTTGGTGCCATTGTGGTCCTTGTTGTACACGTTCTATTCCATATGGACAGCTGGGCCCACGGGAAGAGAAAGGGATCCTTCACAAAACCCAAATTGTGTCCAGCTTTCAAACGCAGCATTGTTGTCTCTCAAAGAAAAACGAATTAAAAATTCGTGCTATATCTATTCTGGAAAGAGGCAAACCCATTCACAGATAACAGGGAGTCCTTATTCCTTGATATAGCAGTGCTAACAACTGCTCTCTCATTCCCTTTGCCCTCTTTCACACACCCCCTCTTGTCTGCCTGTTAAAAGAGAATGATTATTGTCTGTTCTGCAAAGTCTGTGGCGATGCTCCTGCAAAACTATTTAAGACACTAAATTGCACGCGTTTTTATTCGTTGCATGTTCCCGCGTTGTGCCCGGTGTTTGCGTATCTTTTTGTCGCTATGGAAAAAAAATCTCACAAGGCAACGAGACTATACATGACGACTGCTGAGTTTCATTGTAACTTTACATATTCTAGCTATTCTGATTTCACATTTTCACTGTAAGGAAAATGCGCTTTTTACTACATTCCTCTAGCTAATTTATTACAAAACGGATGAGAGGTACGCATTCAAATGGTACTGATTTTTACTCTCTCTCTGGCTCTATCTCTGTCTTAATACAAAATCTTGTAATAACAGTTATTGCAATGGAACATCAGGCTTTTTAATATCACAAAATTAGCCCATCAATATGCTACTAAAAGGTTATGTTATTAGAACTCATTTCTGGCCTTCTAGTCTACCATCAGTGTTTCTGTATCTGAAACGATATGTCCCAAATGATCACAAGAAGATGAGTGTATTCATAAGACGATTTCTCAGGAACTCAGGAGGCAGCACACAAAGCTCAGCTTCCTAATATCGCAGTCCACCTGAGAAACAGAACAATAATTCACATCCACTGTGTCCTCTTGTTACAAAAACTGTGTTTAACTAAAATGGGTTTCGGTTACAGAGTATTTGTGTATAGAGACTCCATAAAGAAAAAAAGCACAAACATTCTAGCAAACATCGACAAGAATACCCTCAGACTACCCCGGGGATAATAGCATTTCATGGCTCAAAATAGAAATTTTCAGGAAATATGCACTTATGAGTCCCTAGATCTCCACAGTCTTGGCCATTTGAACCTAGACATGAATCATATTGTATCACGCACATCTCTAAATAACAAGGGTCCTCAATGCCATAACAAGAGGGGCTTTTATTTAAAGGAAGTAATCTGGTATTTTATTGCCTCTCAGAAGATCCAGATTAGATTCACCCACCGTCACGGACAAGATATTGAAGAAACTGCTGCACTGGGCCTGCTTCACACTGGGTAGTAAAATGGGCGTATTGATCACCACAAGATGGCGACATAGCCCTGTGCAAGGAAAACTCGTACTCCTCACCCATCTCTATGCGTTGTACCCATTGTCCTAGTTGAGTTTCATTCATGAAACACTATAAAGAGGTCTTAAGTGTCCGTCTAAATAAGAGCATCATTATTTAATTGCAAAGGAGAATTTTCAATGCTATCCAAGGCTCACAATGGCCAAGCTAAATTCAAAGTGAATGCTGTCAACGTCAGTGACTCGCGGGGGTGGCATTTTGTAGAGTGAAAGCAATGAAAATCCACTGAGAGGCGCAGTTGGCTCGTGGAAATACATTGACTACCTGTGACGGAGGCTGATAGACCGGGTGTGGTCGCAGCCCTCGCGATACCACAGTACTCCAGAAATGACTTACGGACTTTAATATATCTTCAGCCTGCATTAAGGATTTGCAACAAGAAGCTTGCAGCTACCCAAAGAGCAGGAAAGGTATACGTTTACCACCAGCACGACGCAGTTTGTAGGTTGTTTAAACGGTTTTAAATACCTGCATTCTTAAGTCGTCTTCGTCCTGGATACACAGGCTGTTTATTGCCCCAAACTTAACAGAACAAGTATATTGTGATTGTGCATAAACGTATAGATGTACGAGAGAGAAGTATCTGGTGTGTATTCAAAATACAAAAAAAAAAAAACAAAACAAAAAAAAAACCTTGTTGATAATAATTAAATTGCAATGCTGAGCCAGGTGGCGCTCTTGTCACACTCATGGAAAAAAGTCACCCTGGCTGGACTGTAATTTTCCGTGTAATTTTAAGACGCGTTCAGGTTTCTATTTATGCTTTTCAGCAATATTGTATCTTCAGGTCATTAACGGATGCCTATATTGACCATTCTTGTTCAAGACTGTGTTCAAGCAGAAGCGAACTACAGTAGGAAGAGATATTTGGTTGCTTGGTTGCGTCTGTAATCGCCTGGACAGCAGTAATATGCTTTTTTTTTTTTACATGACATGAAAGTTTTAAGATCTCATACAGAATATTTAAACATGCAGGACCAACTTTTTGCCAAGACCAACTAGCCAATTTTGGGACCAACTAGCCAAGATGAAATATTCTTGCAAAGTGCCTGTATGAAGTTATTATTATTATTATTATTATTATTATTATTATTATTATTATTATTATTATTACATATGTTCTATATACAATTTAAATTTAAAAAAGCTAAGCAAAACTATTTAGGCCTAAATTACAAACCACATCTAAACATTTACAGAGAAATGATCTTATAGAGAAATATGTAAACATACTCAACTACTTGGAATCCATGCTTGGTTGGATGCTAGAAGCTCTTCCAGGTCAGACTGGTGGAGAGCACTCTTCTCCACAGTCATAACAGTGTCGTGCTTCAGTGATCATTCAAGTCTCCTTCACCGTTCTGATGCCCATGCCTGAACTTGGTGATGCAAAGAGGTAAACACACTGGATATTGCTGACATCAAATGGTGCAAAGTCAGGATTCTTGTGCAAAGATGTGTCTCTGTTTCTTTTTCTTTCTCTTGCGTCATGTCAGAGTTCATACACCATAAGCGAACTTAAGATTTAAAAAATAATTTTGATAAGAAACATGCTATTTTGTATTACAGATGTTTTAAATTTCATTATAAGTTCTGAAACAGCCAAGGACCTTCTCTTTGGTAGGCTTCTTCAACTGATTTGTTATGTTACTGTGTTTGAGTAATTGTGCATAAAAGTGGTAAATTATTCTGGAAACATCTGAAGATATTACTCTTAATATATTATCTAGTTTCATAAATCTGTTTTGGAGCCAAAATGTGAACACTTAAGTCTTCTTTCTTTTATTTGTTTGTTTGTTGCTTACTTGTTTTTGGATGTACTTTAAAAATCATTTAATGAAAATCATATAGTTGACAAATTCAAACATAACATCCCACCATGGTTCACTGAGCTCTTTGCTTTAGTGAACACTGCATTACAGCAAGTAACAGAAACAGACATGAAACAACTAACAATGCAGGTGTACCCTGTATGAACATACACAATAATTCAGTTTTGACTACACTTTTGCCACAAATAAACCACACATCATATGCAAGCTTTCTTAGGTAGCCCATTGGTGCAGAAGAGGAAGACGCAGAAGATGACCTCCACAGTGTAGTAAGTCAACTGGTGTTCTCCTCTATGTGTGTTAAGATGTTTCATCATTTATACAAAATTATGTAACTAAATGATTTTAAACATTGTTGTTTTTTTCACTTTCTCTTTTTTTGCTTTGCTACTCCGATGTGAAACAAAGAAATATGAAGGTGGTCTTCAATGACCTTCAACCCACAGAAAGGCGCCTGAAAAACATGTTTATTTTCATGAATAGCTTGAACACTTGGCAGCCACTTTGTGAGAAACATTTATCTTGTTCCTGCATTCACAGCATACATGTAGTACATTTATAATATTACTTCTACAATTACAAACTGGAGTATTTAATGCATTTACAATTACAGACTGGGGCTCATCTACTGGTATACATAATTTGTCACCCTCCATCTTATCAACAGTTAGTTTCTGATCACCAGATCACTGGTGACCAAATATTTGGGTGGTGGGCCATTCTTAGCACAACATTACACTTACATTTACAGCTTTGGCAGACACCCCTGTCTAAAGCAACTTACAGAAGTGCTTTGTAGTGTCTATCAGATACATGTCCTCATTAGCACAGCCGAGGTAGATGCAAGTCCATCAGCAGTGTTGGAGGAAAAAAGTTGTGGCTGGGTTGATGAATGTAAATAAATGAACTATGGGGTGTCATTGTACATTTTTGAAGTGTTCCTGCAAAATCTAATACACTGTCTGGATAATGCGACTACAAAGTAGGTGTTCCTAATAAAGTGGTTGGTGAGTGTAGATGTCTCTAAAAAGTACACCACGTCTTCCTACGCATGGTCCTGTAGGTTCCTAGGCATGGTCCTGTAGGTTGAAGGTCAGTGGAAAGCACCTTCATGCTTCTTTATCCAGTGGTTCTAGCGATAGACATCTTTAATGAAGCAGTAGAGCTTGGCCTAACCATTCTGGTGAATCAGTGCCTGAGACATATCTCCAAGTTTCCAGTTTGATTGTTTTCTCCCATTTTCATTTCCCTATTCCGATTATACATATTGTTCAGTACATAGTGTTCAGTACAGTTGAAAACTTGTCTTACTATGACACTACTCAAAGCACCCCAGTACAATGCAGAATATGTGTCCTTTACTTCAGTTTCATAATTCTAAAATAATTATGGGACAATCATGAATGGTTTTTCCACACACCTTCAGTTAATCTGGGAGAGCTAACATTCCTCAAGCCCAATCTTTATCCTTCCTTTTCCACTATAGTTTCTTAATGTACTTTAAGATACTCTGGATCCTGTCCATTCTCATCACAGGATCGAGTGAAGTGAATTATTTGGATTATCAGTGCACAAAGGCTTCATTATGCATTAAGACCTGTCGAGGAACAAATCTGTCTCCAGAGCTCAGACGAAGGAATCGGCGAGCTAAATGTACACTGGTCAAAGGCTTAGTCAGAAACAGCTGTGGCTCAACAGATGGTCCACAGAACAGTTCAAGGGACCAGAAGTTAAGCTTCTCTTGGAGAAATGTTGAGTATTCAGAAGAATAGAATGAAACTCTGAATGAGTTGTTTTTTAATTAAAAAAGGGAGAAAGAACTCCTGAAAAACTCCTTGTATGTGTAATATCGTGTACAGAGAGAGTTTTATGCCTATTAATGTTCTGAATCAATGGATTTATTCATATATTTTAAAGTCTTTAATATGTAGAACTGGATTTATACATGTGGCTTAAATGAAGGTTGGTAGCTGAAACTGAGACAATTTTCTGCTTTTGACCAATACTATACTTTGGTACTTATTAAATCATAGAGAGTTTATCACTGTCCACAAATAAACAGACACCCATAAGGTAAGTCGACTTCTGCAATAACTTAAATTATTGATCTGCAATTACTTAAATTATTGATTTGCTAAATGATCAGATGATTGGTTGACTGCTGGTAACATACTTCCTGTTTACTTATCTTTTCGCAATTGGAATTTTAGGAGTTTTTTATTTGCTGCTAGTGCTGCATACAGACAAAACACACCTGCTCAAAAACAAAACATGATTCAAATGTCAATTCAGTGGAATAATAATGAGATTCATATTGATATGAACAGCACTGGTCATTTGCCTGTTATGTATTTTTTGTATGTTTTCTGAACTTCTCTACCACCCATAGTTTTTTTTTCTGTAGTTGCTGTTCCAGTATAATCATGTGTTATTATGTATAGTTTATTATGTATAGTTTGAAAAGCTGGTGCCAAGGAGGCTGGATCCCATCTATGCTGGCAGGCTACTGCTGGACACTGAAGAGGGATGATGTTCCTGAGGCCAAACATGAGCAAAACCCATGCAGCACATTTCAGAAGTATGCCTCTACATATTTTAAATGTAGACTTGTTTACGAATAAGAAATAAAGAATATAAACTTTGCACGTATAAAAACTATGCATGATAGAAGAATCCTGAGAACAGATTCACAATTAGCATAAAATGTACCATGTACCATATTATGCTAACACGTTTAGTTTGGTGAGAAAAAAAAAAGTTAAAATTGTGTTGCCCAGAGTAATAATATAATATATTTATACATGACCTTTCTCAAACTGGAAAAAAAATTGATATGGACTTTGAAAGAGATGCTGAAAAAAATGATCACAGTGTGATTGAGGTCGGCAGTGCTATAGTTTAGGTGGTAAGACACTAAAAGAACTGCCCCAGACTGAGAAGCTCAGAGAGACAGGAGAGAGCATGATCTCGGAAGGCTTTTAACTGTAGAGGCAGTAGTTTGTACTGGATGTGGGAAGGTACCAAACACCAGTGTAAATGAAAGAATGGTAGTGATGTGAACTGTTCTGGAGGAATGTACATTAACTCTTGCTGCTTAATCTTGGGTGCATTGGAGACTGTCATGTTTTAGTCAGAATATTAGAGAAAAAGTAATTGCAGGAATCATGTCCAGTCATGATAAAGGCTTGTTTCAGCAAATTTATAACAAATAAATACATTATTTGATGACCGAATGGCAGAAACTCCTGCATATTTAATAGCAACAAAAACTCAAGGAGACAATTGCACATAGTCACCAGCAATATAAATAATTCATATTTCTTAAGATGTCTTTGTTTTTATTGTAGGTCTCTGGATGTACTCTGGCAGTATTTAATCTTTAAGATGGTATACAGTGTGACGTTTTTGTTCATTTTCTTTGCACTAATACAGATAACACGAATTTGCATGCAGCTAATTCACTTTGACAAAATAAAAAAACAACGCTTTGAATAAAAGTGAATGAGAATATCAGGACTGTGGTCAGTTTTTGGGCAGGTTAAAGAAACTAGGGTTTGGGTTTGACTTGAGAGTTTTGACAAAAAATGATTACAAGACATGAAATATGAAAAACAGCAATGCATTACAATATATAAATAGTTTTTAACAAGAAAGACAACAGTCTTTACAGAAATCTGTGTGGCACATTATATCTACAGTGATGCTAACAGAATTTGACCATCAGTTCTCAGTTCTTGAAGAGGTCCAATGTCTGAAGAAACTGTTCCTGGCTCCTTGATGTTTTTGTCTTGAAGGTCTGCTATGTCTTCCCTGAAGACCTGGAGGACTTTCCTTGATTCTTGTTTTTGTTTTACATATTAATGTACTCACAGTGTTAAAAGGTTCATAGAGAGTTTAAACTTGTTTATCTACATAGCAAGGAATGATAATAATAACATATATGTATAATATCATCAAGATATAAAAGAGCAGTAGAGGAGGTGAGTGATTAGCACTAGAACAGACATGGCCTTGTTTCTTGGTAACAGCTTTGTAATTTGGTTTACCTAGCAACAAACAGACCCAGTCTGAAGGGAAAGGGGACCTAGAGGGAGAGGTAATATCAGTGTGTGGTTATAAAAGGACAGTTGTACTATGAGTACAGTGGAGAAGTGCTATACTTGCTGTGCTCAGAGCTCTGCTCCTCAATCCAGATTGTTGAATAAACAGCCTTCACTAATTCAAGTGTGGTGGATGTCCTTCCTAAATGTCAGAATTGGGGATTTTGAGAATAATTTCTCCAACAAAGGCTGCAAGTGACGATCATGATTGCTCTCATGATGGCCAGAACTCCTTCCTGCAGGAAGTGTTATGTGTTGCAGCCTCTCCTGTGTGGTCCAAAGTCAGCATTTAGAGATGATTTGAGGTTGTACTCTGTAATGGAAAAGATGTGCAGTTAATGCCAGTGGCAGGTGTAAATGTACTTGACACAGTTTTTGGACTATGTAGTTTTGAATCCATGTCAGGCTACTGAACCTACTGGTGTGAGACCAGTGAACGTCACATCGTCTGTACACTCTTGGAACTGCATACAGTCCATGTAGGTGCGTCAGATTTGGTACTTTCCCTTGGACTGCTGCTATCAGACAATGACATTTTTTAACCCTCTATGTGATGTTAAAAAGTAAGACTTTCAAAACACAAAACTGCAATACAGCTGGAACATTTGACATCACCACCCAGCATCTTCACAGGTGCTGGGTGCAAAGTGCTTGCTGTGACTACTTGAAGGCAGGGAGACTCGAGCAGATATCCCCAGCCTGTTTCCGTGAGGGGAATAAACATGTTTCCGTATGGATCTAGAAGGAAACCCTAGGATAGGGTAGCTTACTTGGACTCTTTAGGTCACTGTCACCATTTCACCTTGCCCTTTTGACCAAGCCCATGTCTGTGACTGTGTGCTTGTCATGTTCTGCATATATGAGGTCACCTCAGTCTTAACACTGACTGCTGTTACCAGAGGATTCTTTTTGCTTACACATGAACACACTTTTGGAGAATGTTTTTTTTATAAGCAGCACCTAAGAAAGAAAACATGCTTCTTTTTTGCTGTCATATCATTACTGTGATAAAGGTATTATTTGACTACACCAGTTATATAGCCTGTCTGTTTAGAATGATGTCAACTCACTCTATATTAGTCCAGTTTTGTTTGTTTGCTTACTCAAGGAGGGTGATTATGGACATGTACTGTAAACTTTTGTTGCCTCATACACAAAGCAAAACTGACCAATCACATTACAGAGCATATTATTGTGAAACCTCCAGAGCAAGATATGATGAAAAGGAAGGAGTGGATCTATAGACAAATGGGCTTCAATATAGAGGCGTGTCAGAAGTCACACTCACAATCAGTATGCCTCACATATTCATTCATTTGCACTGCCAAAAAGGGGACTGGTTTCTGCATATTACTGTTTCGTATTTTGTAGGTAGCTCTCGTTTTCATAGCAATGCTGTATCACCAACAATGTTCATCTGATTCAGTTGTGCAGTAATGAAGATTATAATATAAAAAAAAAAAATCTTTTGTAACATACCCGTTTGTGTATGTCACTCACACAAACACTAAGACTCTATTGATTCAGCCTGTTTTCTGGGCTATGTGTTTGGAACTAGGTTAGACTGCAGGAACTTTGTGGGGCCATACATATGGCCCCACAAAGGCCATGTATGACTCGCTGGATATCCTGAAACAAAAATGTATCACAGAAGTATCTGTTTATTCTAAACTCTCAAATGTACAAATGACAGGTTATGCTGAGCTATTCTGGAGTTATGCTCTATAGACCTCGATGGAAGCTGAGCTGAAGGTAACCAAGGCCTGTTTTCAGCAGTAGAGATCTTGAAAGAATAATACAGTGGTTTTCAACTCTCTCTACCACACCTGGAGCATGCGGTCATTTACTATGGACAGCCATTTCAAACTGTTTCCATAAATGCTAATCTCAGTGGTTCAACACACAAACACAGTGAGGGTTTTTGAATTCCACTGGTAAACATTAAACAGGTGATTACAGAACTCAAAATCAAAACTTCCTTAAGATGAAACAGAGAATGTCTAACCAAAGCCATAAGAATGTCCTACCTTTACCAAAACTATTACTTATGTAGATCTGTCCAGCTCTCAAACGCTGGAGCAATGCAGTGAAAGCAATTCTGTTTACTTTCGCCTTGCCTAAGGTTTTGTGGTTTACATATACAATCATGTTTTCACTGAGCTAAATGGCAGCAAGCAAGTGGTAGAGGATTATTACTAATTCATCCCTCTGGTAAAGCAGTGCCATCACTGAAACAACAGATTTACGGCATCATTTACAAATGCTTTTGAATGAAGGATTCATGAAAGCGTTCTGGAAAAATATGTTTCATTTAAATTTTTTTTATTGTCCCAACAACTCCCTCTGAGGTTCCAATCTTTGTGAGTTTCAAGGCGATACCTTTTTCTCTATTCTTTTTTTTAAGCGCAGGGAAGCGCGAAAAAATGGCGCTTTGTGGTGAGTGCTGTGCTACAGATGCAGCAGATGGAGATTAGGTTGAAAAAAGATGGAATGTTCTTTTAATACTAAAGCTTCAAATAACATTAGATGGCAAGTTGATCAGAATACAATGAATTTCAGTTTGTGCAGTGGAAAGATTGGCATTTTAAGCTGTAACCACATTTTAAAATGAGTAATCTTATTTGTTCATCAATAGTAGACTTAAAATATACCACACTTCACTTTAAGTGAATACAGCAGTACATAGGTTGTATGAACTGAGACAGAACTTTGTATGAAGCTGAGACAGCTAGTTTCAGGTGAAGTGGGATGTACACAAATAATAATATAAAATTATATTGAGAGATTTCTGTAGTAGTAAAACTCTCAGAGATTCCCTGTCTATGTTGTATATAAATTCGGTAAATTGTGAAATAGGAACCCTTATCATTCCTGACAACTTAATTACACCAGACTGAATGATCAGTGACCGTAGAGTGCATTTTCAATCTTTTAATCATAGTCTTAGTCATAGTCTTCAATCTTTTAACCACTGTCTCCCAAATATGGAGGCTGACACAGTTGGTTTATTTTACTGTATACAGAATAAACATTATATGTGCAAATACTACTTTCATATGTATTTTAAATGTCAGTGCCCAACAGCTTTTTGACCAAATAGCAACTATTACAAGATTCAAGGTCCAGAAGGTTTTTATTGGTTAGTAATAACAGTTCCATCTATAAACTTCGTGTTTCTGTTTCACCAGCTACACAGTGAAGATGGTAAATGTCTTTTCTGAAGGAGAGGATGAGCACTAGAAGGGAAGTAAAAGTGCTCGTCCAATGAGCAGCACAGGATCTCTGTGGACAAAAGACATCAGTATTATCACCATTTCTAGTCACGCAATTCAATACAGCAAATCAAAACAAAACAAAAACCTCAGTGACGGTGTATATAACGAAGCAGAGTGACAAAACAACAACCGTTACAATTGAATTTAAACCTGTATAAATAAAGTTTGCTTTTTTTCAGTATTGCACTGGAGCAACAAGGCCAATGTGCCTATCAAATAAGGTAAGCTCGCCAATTACGTCTACCATTTAACATCTAACGGACTACATTCCAAAATTACCAGTCATCTCAAGTTAGAATAAGTTGTTATATGAAAAATAAAATAGACTTTACCGACTCAAAGTTACTTAAGCAGTTTTACATATTGCTGTCTATAAAACCATTGATTGCTAAATACTATAAATAGTCCTAAATAGTCATCTTGAAGCTGGTTTAACAGTAGAACTGTATGAAAGGTTCAAGTGATGTAGATGATATAGTTCTAGTTCGATTTATATACAATGTAAAATTACACATACAGATTTATTCTACCACTTCATAAACATGTACACAGATGGAATTACTCAGCCAAAAGAGGTCTTTGGAGTTTTTATTTCATTTTTCACAGTGCTGATTGGTAGGGTCGACTTTGTTAGCTACATTATCTTTGTAGATCCAAAACAAAGCGCCCGACACGTCTAAGCTGATGAACTATATTTAAGGTTTTAAACTACATTTTTAACTAAACTTCTGGTTATTTTAGGAAGATATCACATTCATAACTAACATACAGCATCATGCAATAAATATTTTTTACATCTACTGTGTACAATCAGTAGGAGATATGATTTTAGTAGGTTTTAGTAAGTGGATGTAGGAGGGAATTTTTCATTCTAGGACCCAAACCTGTGAAACTTGTAGCAGAGGCCTGATCGCCATTCAGCAATCACTGTCTACTAATTAATGACTAATAATCAGTGCCAATGATCTTTAGTACTAAAACTAAAGTCCTTTAACAGTGAATGGGGCAGAGGGGCTGCTGGTCCAGCCCTCGTTGGTGATGCTTTTAGTGAACAGCTACTTTGAATCACCTCAGAGGACCTTTATTTACCTAGAGTTGGGTTTTTTTTATGGCTATGTGAAATAAAAGTTTACCTCAGGTTAATTGTATACGTAAAGAAAGCCAATTAGCACTGCACCTCCGCAAAGAGTGGAAGGTGCTCCGTTAAAGAAAATGCTTTGAATTGTTTACTCATTATGGATTCTTCTCCTCAGTGACCACAGGCATGCAGTTCTGACGTGGATGATTTAATAAAGGCTGATTAAGACAACAGCACTTCCAATAGCGCTGTTATTAAATGGTGGACTGACACTGCAATTTGACTTAATTAGAGCTGTGAAATGGTCATCCATGCCAGGGATCAGTTTTTTTGTTCTAACCAGTTTCTACATTTGTACTGTTATTTATAATGATACATGATGCAAAATGTTTGTGCTTATGTGTGCACATGTGTGCATGCATGCGTGTGTGTGTGGGTGTGTGTGTGTGGGTGTGGGTGTGTGTGGGTTTATGTGTGCAATTTAAGTTATGGCCAGTCCTTAATTAAGTTATTATATTTAATACTATTACATTTTTAAAAGCATTAAAACTTTACTGATGCTGACTGTACTCTTGGCACACAGTGGATTCATTAATACAATATATATATGTATATGGCAACATTAGCTACTACATAGTAGTTTAGTATTAAAACTACAGTGGTAACTACCGTAACTTCATATGACCTGCTATTGTTATTCACAACTATTCAAGAACATTACCATATCGGAGAAGAACCCTACTCATATGACTGCTGGTATTACTTCTGCCGATGTACATCTATGGTTCTGTAATTACCGTTGTTTTATTTGAGTTTGACATTTAACTACTTGGACTTAATAATGTCACACCAAGACATGGAGTAACCAATAATTCTGAGGGACATTATTTGATTATTTGGTAACCTCATTCATACATTATACATTCATTCATTTATTCCATTTTACAAACCTTTCCCAGTCCTGCATTGTAATTATTATTATATAGTATTAAAGTTTCGATAAAATATTAAAGTTCCAGTCAGGAGTTACTAAAACTGCCGATAGTTTTGGGATTGCAAATGAATTCCAAAAACTAGAAAACAGCAGCCTAAGTACAGGGCCATCACTGGAATGTATGAAATGTACATGAGGCTGTGAGCTGGTGGAGCACGAGATGCTGAGTGGGGGAAACATACCTCAGTCTTTTGTTGCCAGTTCCTGCACATTTAATCAAAGCCTGTAATGAGCTGTACTGAAAGAGCTGGGGCCCTTTTTTCATATGATTATGTAGTAAATGTGTAAGAATCATCGTGAAAACACGACTCATTTTTGTTCTACACGTAAACATTTCGTAAACTTTCAACATATGGAGTATTGAAGTAAAAAAAAAATAAAAACAATGTAAGAATTTTCAAGAATAAAGTGCAAAGGCTTTGAACTTTTGAACTTTCCTCTGTAACAAGAGGCTTCAGACAGAAGAGACCGAAGCGCTGTCTGATTCAGTTACCATGTTTCTGGTTTTGTTCTCACTCTAGAATTTGCAGAAATGTATCATTACCACCAAAATTGCTTCAAACTATTTTTTAGTCTGTTCAGACAACACTGAGGAAAATTACAGGGTAATCAGATTGATTTGTTGCTATTTTTTCTGTTGCTGTTTGCCCACAATTGCATCAGGGCATACCATAAATGAAAAAGTGGAGAAAAACGTGCCCATAAAACACTCCAGAGGGAGGATTTGTGAGCATGGCTAGGATGTTTACACATTATGAAACTGGCCAAGTTGCACTGTGCTTTTCATCTGATGTGTGATCTGTAATTGGACAACACAAGTGTACAGAACCATATTCTTACACAGTTCTGGCTCTCACATATCTCATCTGCATAAAATTGGTTCACAAGCAGCAGTGTGAAGATTCATCGTCAGGGTAACCACAATACTAATTATTACGGTCAAAGTTTATTAACTTAAATGTACATACAATATTTATTTGACATATTTTTATAAATTTTTAACTGTAAAATAAACATATGTTTACATTTAAAAAAATGTTGTTACAATTATTTTATCTCAATGTTTTATACAGTGATAAATAAATCAATCATTTGACCAGTGTGCATAATGCTATGCTTAATGATTTTTATCATTATATTTTCAGTCTTTTTTATATGGTCTAATTCCACAATAGATTAACACAGTATTATAAACACAAGCATTCACGCACAATATATGAAATATATATTAGTAATGTACTGTTACTTTAGCCCTGTATCTGAGGTAAGAACATTCCTAAAGGTCTCAAAAACCTGCATTTATTTTGCTTTTTGTAACTATTGGTATAATGAAAGTAATCACAGCTTTGAGCAAAACGTCCTACTGTAGCAGGGCTCGAGGAAACAGGCTCTCGGTTTTGGATGTACCTATTTGTTTACACACATAAAACAGTGATGTTAAACTCTGTTTACCATTTGTAAACAGTGACACCACAGAGGGCTTTGTGAGAGATAACCTAAGCTTTGCCACAGGACCACTTTCTCTTCATGTTACCAGTAGCATTCTAACATCAGAAATCATGCAGTTGCTTCCATTACCTTGATTTGTAGCAACTATCACATATCTGATATCATATCATTCTTACACAAATTCTTTATTTCTTACATTTTTCTACCTTGAAATTGTTCAATATATTTTGATATTGTTAATTGTGTTATAATTAACATAGACTATGGCGCACAGATTTTATTGTTATTGACTGGTATATCACATTGAAGGCTGATGAGTCAATATTCCTTTAATATGGGCTTTTAGAAACTCCATCTCAGTTTAGAAAATTCACCTATTTTTTTTACAAACTGTAGGTGCACTAAACCAGTCTAGACTACAGAGAAATGTTTTTATTCCAGATGTGCTATATTTATAATAGCACCTCTATTATAATGTACACTGGGTTAATATTACTCATGCCAGGGCAGCCAAGCCCACAAGCAAGTTACAAGCTATTAAATGTTCTTGGCTATGCATTTTTTTTCTCAATTTCTCCTAGGTGCCAGTAAGAGGCTTGTATTTCAGATCTGTGGCATTAATCTAGTTGGCAGCAGAATGCTGCAGCGTCCACCATGGCCTATGGCCCCTCGGTTATATGTGCTGGGTTCTTGTATGACCGCCACCCACTACAGAACCATGTGCATAACCACATAGTTTCGTTCTATGTAAATGTATTTGCAGCTGGACCACATAGAACTGAAATCTCAGACTATTCCTGACCATTATAACAAAACTAGCTAACATTGTGATTCCTTCTCTCTCCCTTTCTGTCTCTCTCTCTCTCTCTCTCTATCTATCTATCTATCTATTTATCTATCTATCTATCTACCTATCTGATTCCCCTCTCGTGTCTATTTATGAGAAAACATAAAAGAGAAAAGTTTGTTTAAAAAAGCTAGTTTCTGTTTGTGTTTTAAACAAGCTACATAACCCACTTGTAGATAAAAGTCTATAAAAATCGGTTGCATGCATCATCTAATATAATCGCTTTGTTTTTTTTTATCAGTGTTTGCCTATTAGATCACGTTAACAGTGCAGCGCTTGGAATAATTGTCGCTAACTAATAGGCTTCTTAAATGGCATCAGTGTTAAAGACTTGCAGACGTGTACCATGGGACAACGGATGAGAAAAGTTCCGTTTGCCTTCAGTTTAACATTTTACTACCTTAAATTATAAACGTGTTCGAGACACTGTACAAATTTAAAAGAATTATCTAATTTATTTAGAGATCTGCTATCAACCACAAGGTCAGTTTCAACAGGGACTTTCACGGATGCTTACGATCTAGTTACGATCTTTCCTCGAAAAATTACATTCATAAAGCTTCACTCAAAACTGATTTTGTGTTTCAAGTCGCCGTCATCGATTTGTCAATCAGTGGTGTCTCAGTAACTGACGACTAACCACGCAATTACTCCTATATATA
>JAOXYF010000011.1:2265123-2277786 GCA_028565775.1 Sternarchorhynchus goeldii
ATATATACACGTTGTATTAATTTTACTTTGGTTTGGTTTTTTTTACCTTGAGCAAATTTGGAAGAGCCCCTCTCTGGTGGCGCAAAACGATGCTCAAGACGCATAAATTAGGTCATACAATGGAGGGGGCCTTCATTGTGCCTCTTTGACAGTGCGCAGTGGCGCTTATGTTTCGTCAAAGTGCTCTCAAACTTGGGGGAAAGTATGGAATTCCCTATTGACGCAGAGCAACAGACCATCGAAAAAAGTCGAGTTGAGCCACTGGAGGGAATGAAAACAGTGGCTCAAAGAAGGGAACACTCATTTAAATGATACTACTACTGTATAACAAAAATGGGAATTATAGAAAGGGGAACATTTTATTCGACACAATGCTTACCTTAATATGAAACTAACAACATTTTTCTCAATTATCTCGCTGAGATGTCAATGACTATTGTTTGCTCGTCCAGGACGTCGCTCCGCCCCTCATGTTTGTCGTAAACCTGGCGCCTGGCTACAATAAACCCGAGATAAGAGTGGCCAGGGCTCGCCTCCTTCTCGAAGGCGATCAATCGGATCTCAGGCATACTCCAAGCGCTCTCTTACGTCGACGTCCACGAGAACAGCGCTGATACAACAACACGGCTGAGCTGCTCCACAAAAACATCTACCTGCTTTCTGAACCATGTCGCTGAGCCCAAAGCACACGACACCTTTCTCAGTGACAGATATTTTGAGCCCAATTGAAGAGACGTACAAGAAGTTTAGTGGCATGGAGAGCACGGGGAACCTCGCATCTCCACTGGGAGCATACCGGCAACCTCAGGTGTCCCAGACGGGCATGCAGCAACACTCCATGGGCCACAACGCCACAGTTGCGACCACCTACCACATGCCCCACTCCGTCTCCCAGTTCTCGCATAGCGCTATGGGGGGCTACTGCAATGGCAGCATTGCCAACATGGGGGATTTACCCTCTTACCAAGAAACTATGAGAAACAGTGCAGCAGCAACAGGGTGGTACGGCGCCAACCCCGACCCAAGATATTCAACAAGTAAGTTGTATTTTCTAGTTTTATTTAAAACATATGTTAAGGTTATGCGAAAGATTTTTTTTTACTTTTCAACGACGCACACTTTGCTTAATGCGCTGAAATGGATGAGTTTTACGCATCAGAAAATATCACTTACTTGACTACTTACTTTTATGTACAGATTTTTATTTTGCTTTTGCACTTATGACTGATATTACACAGACTTTGCTGTTACTATATTTTCGGAATCTTTCCCATTTCAAAGCTACAACACTTTAGCATGTACTGTATGCGCAAAAACTACATTTTCATTTTCATAAAACAATACGCATTTTAACGACAGGGGGCTAAACTCGCATTTATCTTGGTACTTCCAATGATTGAATGGCCGTACATGTTTATGTATATTTTTAAGTTTCTAGATTCATGGGACCTTCCACAGGTATGAACATGACAGGAATGGGAACGCTGACCGGCATGGCGGACGCTTCTAAAGCCATGACGCCACTGCACGCAGCTCCAAGGAGGAAGCGACGGGTGCTCTTCTCTCAGGCACAAGTCTACGAGCTCGAGCGGAGATTTAAGCAACAAAAATACCTCTCCGCGCCAGAGAGAGAACACCTGGCTAGCATGATTCACCTCACCCCTACGCAGGTCAAGATCTGGTTCCAGAATCATCGCTACAAGATGAAACGACAGGCCAAGGACAAAGCAGCGCAGCAACTGCAACAAGAGGGCAGCCTGTGTCAACAGCAGCAGTCACCGAGGCGAGTAGCTGTGCCCGTCTTGGTTAAGGACGGCAAACCGTGCCAAAATGGCTCAAACACGCCGACGCCGAACCAGCAGCAAATTCAACAACAACACCAGCAACAACAGAACGGTTCTGGGGTGGTGCTCACTGCTGCAAGTAACTCTATGAGTCAACACCAGAATCAGCAGGTCAGTGCACTGGTGCAGGCCCAAGACCTGGAAGAAATGTCACCCAGTCCTCCATCACTTCACTCCTCACTGAGTAACATGGGACAGCTAGACACTTCTGTAGATTACACTAACAACATGGTCACTTCAAACCTGCTTTATGGCAGAACGTGGTAGGAACGGCCACAATTTGAAATCTTTTTTTTTATACAGAAACTTACACTAACTCTGAACTAAACACGAGGCCAAAAGCAGACGAAACTTGACGTGTCAATCAATACGAGAATGTGGAACGAATGTACGGACACCACAAGCTTCGAGGCAAGCCTTGTACGCCACTATTTCTTTTTGAGGGCATGATTTTTCTACATTTAAACACTTCTGCCAATGAAGGACGAGATGTCATTTTTAGCCTTATTCTGTGCGTTTTGGACTTCCCATTATTGTTGTAGTAGAAGGTTATCTGTTGTTGAACAAGGTCGCTGGTCCTCATCATTGATAAAGACCGCAAACGGGATTCTAGGATATCAGGTATGACCCAAAGATCCACGTAAGATCCTCGAGTGGCCAGATCTCGCAACGATCCTTCTGCAATGAATACCTGAACTTTTTATGATATGACTATTGTAAGCTAATGTATCCTTTTAGAATAATGAAAAGTAGGGACTGTATATTTGGCTAACAATTGAGTTTCTGTTTACTTGTAATATAAATGTAATTTCTGTTGTTTATTTTATTTCTTTTTGTAAGTTAAGACAAACACATACACGATGGCTGCTGTATATGTTTCAAATCAATTGAACGTTAACAATAAATCAGTTGAAGTGCAAGCTATTCTCCGGGAATTAATTTGGAGTGCGTTTTCATTAGGCCTACGTTACGACCGAGCACAAATGGAATGGAAAGCTACATTCACGAACGGGAAGTTAACATGGTCAAATGCTAAATATTAAGAGCTGGCAAAGCAATATGTTGCTGCTAGAGGAGGATAGTTTATCGTCCAAGTTATGAGGTTTTATTTTAAATACATTGTGTTAGCTGCAGACGACACATCCGCGACAAATCAATAACAAACCAAGCACTTTCACTAAAGAAAAGCACAAATTTAAACAAAAACTGTTTCCAAAAATGTGATAAATTTCAGGTTCCGAGGTCCATTTATACGGAATTTATATGCCTTTACTTTATCAGCGGAACTCGTTTTTATCAGGCAGCGCTTTTATAGCACAGAATGAGCAGATATTTCATTAGTTGATTAAGACGATTCACTACATAAAACACACGGCCTATTAGAAATCAGTTCTAGTTTATATTGCTGTAATTTTCTACACGATCATGAATAAAATTCTGCATGGAATTTTTTGCACTGTTTGAAAATATCAGAATATCGAATTATCAGAATATATATAATTAATTTTTGCTTTCTTCGTTTAAAGTTTTAAAATATTGTCATTTTCTCTGACCTACTAACGATAATGTATTTTAATCTTCCGATTTAATTAATAACTAAAAAAGTTATAATAGAAAAGAGTGTATGTAGAAAATGGTGAAAATATCTTACTAAAGTATATCTGAAGTGTTTTTTATGTTTGTTTTCATTCTGGGTTCTTTCTTGTAGGTTATATTAGCCATTTGCGACACACGAGTTTTATGGAACTACATATACGGCAAAGTGTATCGTATATGGCACGTTTACAAGTTTTCAAATAGCTGAATTAAGTTAATTGAGACAAACAGCAATTTATAACAAGTACGATTCAATAACATGGTCAGTATTAAAAGTACTAGATAAATCTTGTTGCTTCGGTGCGTCACGGTACCTTACGTCTATTTGAGAATAGCATTAGCCTAAAGGCCCAGTGACTCACTTTGGACTGAACTATTCGAGCCAGAAGCTGCTGGTTTTAAACCACGAGAAACCCCGCTGAAGATGCTTCTGTAATTTTTCATTTAAGAGCGGAATTGTGATAAAGTGAAGACAAGTTATCAATTATATTTTTTTTAGCGATACCAAGAAATGTCACTAGCGAGTTCGCCCACCGGATCACCTTTAAATGTGGACTACATTGTTGTCCGCGCTGGTTGTAAGTGGGTGTATGGGAAATCATATGGTTCCGACAATTAGCTAATACATATCCTGACAGTTTCTGGCAGGCCGGTCGCCGGGCTTATTTTGGGCAACCACAGACAAGATTGATCAAAAGTATCCGCAAATAGTGCTCTATTTATCTGCAGCGAATGCCATTCAAAAGTGGTGGCAAACCCTAACCACTTTTAAGGTGCATTATGAAGAGACTGGTCAATAGCAGTGGTAACTTCTGCCTACCATTCAAACTCGGGCATTTTCAGAATGACTAGCAAGACAGTTGACAATTATTGCAGGCTTTAAGCATCTATCTTTCTCCTGATGTAATATAAAACTCAAGTCCACTCACTGTTACACGAGATTATGTGGTCATTATAAAATGGCTAGTCTTTGATAATGGCTGTTTTGTTCGACATATTTGAAAGGCATGCCTTAACCTGTTGATTACGATATTGCTTTAAGTGGTCTTTAGAAGACTGAATAATTCTGCAAATTGCATCCAAATAATATTGCGCTGGACAGTGGATGGAAGTAAATGATGGATTATGACCTTGTTCTGGTTTTATTGTTCACAGTCATCAGCAATAACCTATAAGGACTCTGAAAACTGCTACAGTTCTTGTAATCTCTCATATGACACCTATGTTTTGATATTGCACCAAAGCACTAAATGAGGCAAAGCACTTTTTTGTATCATGCATCGTTCTAAAAACCTGAGTATTACATTTACTCCCACTGATAAACTCACAAACCCTAGTAAAGGTGATAAGATTCCATTAAACCAAAAATAATGTATCATTTATTGCTATTATAATTAATACCACTACAGTGCTTAACTGTATTTAATATTTTTGTGCATTCTTTGTTGACATAAGAATTTAGTTTATGCCTGGGCTTTACTATTACACTGCTGATATGTTTACCACAAGCCTGCAGGGTCTTTTATTTTTTATTTTGTATTTATTAAATACTTGGAAAACATAAACATAAAGGTTCAAAGGGACTTTTAGTATTTCTACTCTTTATTTCTACTCTCTCTTGGTTTTCTTGGAGCTCCATTCTTTGCTGCTAATTGCAGAATCCAAACGAATTCTTAACAGCGAGTAATTTGAATCCAGGCTAGAGGCCTTGCCTGTATTTTCCCCTGCCATTATTCTACTTAATATGTCAGAAGGTCTGATCGCAGAGAAACCTTTTCAAGTTCTATTGATGTGCCTTTCAATTGACCATGGTGACCTAGCAACCTGGCCAGCGCTAATTGGAATAGGCTGCCTGACGTCAGCATTACAGTTTTTATGGGAACAAATGTGATGTTCATGAAATAATTTACAAAATGATTAGAACAATGGCTATAGACTAAATATAGGCAAAATAATGTGCTCATATAGAGAAAAAGATAAAACAGTCACAGGTAATGAACACTCCAGTTTCCATGAAAGCATGAAAAATATCAATATCCATTATATATTTTTATTTAAAAAATGGGAAGGAGAAGGTAGTAAGAGGAATAAAGCCATTGATTTATTTCTCGCACTACGATTTACACATTTTTTTTTTTTGGTTTGCAGTTTTGATTTTTGAAATGACTTTTAGAAATGAAGCTTTTTATAGTTATTTGGAAGCAACTGGACAGTTTGTAGACATTTTTCGCACTTTGCTCATCTGAGAATTCATTAAATTAAAAAAAACTCAAACCATTTACCACATTTTTAATTGTTTTCTCACTTTTTTAAAAAAAAAAAAAAAGAGAGAAAGAGAGCATCCCTACCCCCATCAGCCCTCTGTGACAAGCTGCAGGCTGTGTCGTCCTGCCCCCCCCCCTCCCGCCCTCCACAGACCTACTTCTGTTACTACCAATTCAGGTCTTAAAATAGTTTATTTCAAACCTCACACTCATGCAAGGAGATGTATGGAATTCTGAGCACCTCAGAGCCACCTAGGTCATATTTGAACATAATATACATTATTTGTTGAATCTTTATAGTTATAGTATAGAACTGTTAAGGATTTGTTTCTAAAAAAGGTCAATGTGCATTGCTCCCTAACACACTGCACCCAGTGCTTTTATTTTCATCAAAACTCCTCAGTGGCAAGAGAGAAGTAAGCATTGCTTTTTTTCGAGCACTGGCACCAAATATGGGCTGCCGTGGTTTTAATTTGAACTTTCTACAGCAAAAGACTGTAGTTATTTATTTTGAGCCTAGCATGTATATACAGCATGTGAAACCGGTGGTGCCATGAATGGGTTTCTATGGGTTGAATTAATGTAGTCACTTTTTTTTTCACATGTTTATGAAAATCCATCTGCAACCATCAGTGCTCTGGGAAACAAAAACTTTCCTAATTCCAGCTATTTCAAACTGGGGAGAAATGGCAGGCAAATAATCATCCTCCAACAGAATGAAAAACATTTCAAGGATGCCAGAGGACTCAGAAAGCAATCCTCACTCTAATACATTTCCATAAAATTAAACCAATGATAGTACATTCCAGCAGTGTCTTTGCTGAGAACTGTAGTGCACACATACAATGACAAACACACACAAACACACGCATGCGCGCACACACATGCGCACACATTCAAATCCAATACTTTTCTAAAGCTTAAAGTGTCTGGTTCTGTAGTTTGCTATGAATACGTCAATATTGTGAAAACCATTCAATGCTCTAAAATCTGGCCTGTTTCGTATCTACAGGAGGAAAAATACAAGGGGGAGAGAGAAGACTCCCTTATTACCAAACCATGTCACACTCTTCCCAGTGCCTGCTACTGTTGCACTGGCTGGCCAGTAATCCCCCTCCAAGTTCCCCATGCATCTTATTCAGCCTGCCTATAAGTAGTTAAAGAAACTGTTTTCAGTCACCACTAATAACTACTGACCTAGAGTGACACAGGCCCACAAAGGCTTTGCAGGACCCAAGCTGCCGAACCAAAGAAGCTGATTAGTACTTGAAGAGGTTTGAAGCAAGAATCAATGGCTGGCCTGTCCCTACCCGCTGAGTTTGGCTTAGCTGTAATTATAGCAGCGCACCATTAGATACGCCTCATTAAGTTTAGCAAACACCCCTGAAGGAAAATTTGTTTACCTTTAAACAACTAATACAGTCTATATTAGGGCCCATATTGAACCTGGGTGGATGAGGCACAGATAATATAAGGCTAGGCATAAGGTAAGAAAATGTAAATAAATGATATCTTTTGAATGTGAATGTTTTGGGAGACATCCCCTTAAATGTGAGTTTTATAAAGACTTACTGTTGTTAGAACAATGTCATAATAAATCATCTAAAAGCACGTATGTATATAATGTGTATAAAAATCTGTTCTTCTAAGAACATTTTCTTTCTTATTTGTAAATATGTTGACCAACTCAAATGATAAAAGGTTCAAGATGGCACCTCAATTGTGAAACCAAAACTGGAAGCCTGACTTGAAGCCTGGGGTACATTTATTCCACTCCAGTGAACTACACATTACTATAAGAGTTCCAGTGCATCTGTTCTGAGTACTTTTTGAGAAGGACAAGAAAGATCAGATCTCTTACTTCCGTTCTGTCTTTAGCTGCAGTGTTCCAGACAAAAAAAAACCCAAACAAAAAAACAGTTCCACTGCCAGCTAACACAGAGTTCCTCTTCATATGTTACTGTATGGCAATATATATATAGTCCAATAACCATCATAAAGAGCGCTCTTCATTTGCTCCACATCATGTAGGAATATTTTATAAATCGTTTACCAAAGTTTTTTTGTGCCTTTGATGTCTAAACACAGTCTATTTCTTAGCTTTCAATTTAAATATATTTAGAAAAAAAAAGGTTTGTATGCCTGGACAAAAATGCTTCAGATAACAATAGCATCCTCAAGAGACATGAGTGTCTGAGTTGTACTCGCTCCCCAAAATTCAAATCGGGCTTGAATGGGTTGCATTGTGAAGTGGTGAAGTATTCCAGGTCGCTGCAAGGCCTTCACAATGCTACACTTTCTGACTGGTGCACAGCTTCGGTCCAATCCCCAGTTGCCAAGGCGATGGCCAGCTGCAAAGCTGGGCCTTGTTTGTTTATAGGAGTAGAGCTGGATAACGGTTCAAATGGATTCGGGCAATAGCATGAATTGTTTGTGTGTGACCACTTCTGAAGTGCGAGAGGAATGAATGAATTGCATATGCTAGAGTTCTGCTTTATTATGTGTGTAGCATTGTTAAAAGAACTTAGCCCCTTATATGCATCCACACTTAGGTGCTCACTGGGACGTGTTCAGAGGTATGCTTTCACACACCCAAACGTACATCCAGTTACACACATTTACAGGACTCTATTCAGGAATAACAAATCTGAACTTTTTAATTGTTTCTATTGCAGCAGCTATTACACAAAAGAAGAAGCTTCGCTTCAAAAAGTGACTATAATCAAGGATTATGTGGTGATTAGCAAATGTCATTATCAAACATTCCCTGTTCATAGCCTCATAGGACCAATCTGGTCTGGGAGCATAAGTATATTAGCTTAGGAATAAGTGTGTTAACATAAGTTCATAGCCTTACATTTACCCATGGGATAAATCCACTAATAAGTTTAATCAACCTAATTAAGACTGACAAATTAAGTGACAAACGCCTGCTTCATTAAGTGAAGATGAACCTAAGCATTTCAGTGCATTTGTAATTGTGCCGTCCTTGCATTCAAACAGTGCCTTACAAAACCCCCAACACACAAACTACGCAAACTCCAAGAGACGAGACGGACCACCCACTTTCTTTCCAATTATCAACATGCTACAACCTGTCTCCCCTTCACCGTTCATCCATAGACCAAGCACTCCAAGGAAGGCGTTTGCCTGTTGTTCCTCTTAATAAATTTCTAGATGGTTGCTTTGGAATCAATAGCCTGTGGTCCATGTGCTCCCTGAGGACAAACAGGATTACACCGCAAATCCCACGTTCCTGCGTTTGCTTCTTTTCCAACTCCTATGCTACCAGGGGGTCCAGACACTCAGACACTCAAAGCTGGTATGTAGGCCAAAGACTTGAAGAGGCAGCGTTGAAGAATGAAAAAGTTCCATCCATCCATCCATGCATCCATCCATCCATCCATCCATCCATCCATCCATCCATCCATCCATCCATCCATCGCCTGTCGGTTCATGTTTCCCTGAGTCTATCTGTGCACTTGATCCTCCATATCACTTTTCATGCCTGTTCCCTGATGCATTACCCATAACCTGCTTAATATGATGTGCGCAGTCCATGTACATTATGCAAATGAAGTCAATTAGGCCAGGAAACGCTTGGGATAAAGGTGTGCTACAGCTGGCTGGCCTCTTAGCCGCAGCAGACGCTGGAGTGTTTGTTTGGCCTGATTTAAGCAGCTGGTCACAGAGGTTAGGCCTAGCAAGAGGGAGAAAAGACACATTCAGTCTGCCCCATGGGGGGTAGTGGTCAGCTGAAAGGGAAAGTTAACCAAGTTTTAGCTTCCTCTACACAGCATCCCTCCTGGAGGCTTTTGTTGGGCTTGGTGAGGACAGGGGGAAAGAAGCACAAGAAGCATGCAATCAGTCGTCATGTTTTCCCACAAATCCTCTGTCCAACTACACTTCATAGCTAATTAGCAGGCCTTAGCCAGTGGCCTAATCCTGACAGCTCATTAAAGCTGCCCTAATCAAGTTTAACTCTAGTTCTGTGCTCTCACTGACAAGCCCTTCATCTCACAAGGGATGCAGGGTCTCTAACAGTATCCATCTGAATCAATGTCCAATTGGTCATGCGAGATCAGTAATGGGATCAGTTGATGTGAACAGATCATCTGATGTGAACAGATCATTTGAGGTGAACAGATCATCTGATGATCAGTGCATCATTATTGGTCACTTGTTAGAGTTCAAATTAATACATAAAAAATGGAGGTTGGTGATGGATGGATCTATAATTTATAGATTAGATTTTCAATTTTACTTTTTTTTTTTTTTTACATTTAAGAGAACTGGTAATTAGGGCACTGGCTAATATCAGTGTTCCTGTATATAAACAATATCCACCTCCTATAACTGCAGAAGCACAGCTGATGAAGGACCTCTGTTCAAAGCGTCCTGCTTCTCTGGAAACCTCATGTAACTCACTGCAATTCTGACTATCTCTGCATCTTTATGTACATATCAGCTACTTCACAGTCAGAGTTTCTCCAGAGTTGGATGCGTTACTTATTACACATCATGTAAATGATCACAGGCAGTTCCGGCAAACTTGCAGTGTCTTTACTTTGGTGATGTTCTGCATCGTGTTGCACAGGCTTCCATGTGTTGTTTTTGTGTTTTTAAAATGTATTATACCATTGTGTTCTAATCGGAGCTGTGAGCTGCAGAAAACGGATCAGGTAATTGCTGTACTTTTCAGGACTATAAGGCCATAAATTAAAATCTCCAGCAACTTCTCAAGTGACAACTCATCTAATCACAAGGACAATCATGGAGAGGCTACGCTGTTTACTGATTGCACTAATCAAAAATGGCTCCTTCAAACAGCTCTAATTGGTAAGTTTATCCACAGAATCACATGGCACATATACAGGGGACACTGCCATGATTCGCCCAACCCAAATATCCCATTTGCATTGAGTGCCACCAGAATGCTCTTGACTCCCACAAGTTATCAGCAAACCAGACAATTATTCATCAGGCACAAATTGGCACATCAAAGTCAAATCAGGGAATTATGGAGAGGAACACCCAATGTCAGAGCTGAGAGACGTGAGGTAGCCTTTGATTGACCGCATTGCCCTTCCAAAGTCTTTACCCACATTAACATCTTTAATTCCTCACTTAGGTCCAACTGGACCGCCAGACAAGTGCTAAACTCAGATAATAGCCATTTAGGTAGATAAATGGAATTTGGTTCTTTCCCCTTGTCTCATGAAATCAAGACATAATAGTTCATTACAGAACTTGGATACCTCAACAAATTCATAACTCAAGAAAACTGTTCTAAGAAATATACTAGTGTGAGTTGAATTCAAGCATAACACAATATACAGTAGAAATACGTGAAGAGCATTAGCGCCTTATTCACCAGACAGAAGAATGTATTCAGGCAGAAGGGCATATTCTTGGCCTTCTATAAGCATATATAAAACTATACCATAGACTTTATAGTATGCAGTTGTTTGACACTATTTTAAAGTAATTTCTGGTAGACAGCTGCACCCTAACAACAGTAACACATAACAAGAACACAAATGAAAACAAAACCACATGGCAATTAGCACCGTGGAAAGCACGCCCCCCGAGGGCAGGGACAACGACGAAATCATGGATGGTTTTTCATTTCCCGGCTCTTGATTAAAAAGAACCTGTGGCCTACATGCATACCATTGCACATTGTTCTCTTTTAGGAACTTGGGAGACCAAGACAGTGGAGAATTTCAGTTCTTATATTAAGCTCTCCTTTGAAAGACCCTGTAAGGCTAGTCAAACCCAGCACTGGTACCAGAGAAAGAGGCTCATTCTTACACACAGTCTTTAAATCACATCTTTAATCTTGTTACCTGTCGAGGGCGGGTTTGCGGACCTGGGGGGTGAATGTTAAATTCTCAACAAACAAACAAATTAAAAAAAGAGGAAATAAAAGCAGCGCAAAGCTGCACAGTTTTTCCACAAAGCTTAGGAGGAAAAGGATTAATCCTATATTATGTGGAGATCTGAGTGGCAGGCAGTCAGAGCAGCAACCAAATGAATGTGGCTTGGCCTTCCTTTGCTACACCACCGCTTGATGGTCTTTTCAATCATCAACTGAATGGCACATCCAGCCGCACTTGTAAATGTGTCCTACATTAATAAAAGGTGGAGATGCTTACATGAACACACAGACACTCACGCTCGAGCACCAAGCTATTCCCTGATTTTCGCACTAGCAAGTAAAACAAACCATACGAGTCCCTATTCAGCGCTGGTCATAAAGGAAACGCTTCAAAACACTGCACTCTAGGACTCACACGCACATTACAGAGCCGAAACGAGTGGCCTTGTCGCGGGTTTATGTGGATAGAGTTAGAAATGAATATGGAGCAATTTGTCTCAAATTAGAGCGATATCACCGTCTCTGGACTCCTCGCACTCTAAGTCCGCTTTAGCCGTGCAGTCACTTGCCATAGTGGAAGGTAACAGACTGTGTCTTTAGTGTTGCATGTCTTTACGAAAAAAACTAACTAACAAAAAAAATCATTACACCGATTTTGGAAATTACAGTTACATGAAACAGGATATCCATAGTGGTTAAACAAGTCTCCATATGAAAGCTGTTGTTTTTATATTCTAACATATTTACATTGTTGGCAAACCCTTCACAACACGGCTGTCAGAATGTTGTCACAGTGCCATGTAAGTGTGTTGCACTGGTATGAGGTGTGTCAGGCAAAGCTGGAGTGTTTCATGAATCACTGTCACTGCTGGACAGTGTGTGCTGCTGAAAAATATCCAGCCAACAGTGGAACTGTTCAGAAACTAACTAACTAACTAACTAACTAACTAACTAACTATCTATCTATCTATCTATCTATCTATCTATCTATCTATCTATCTATCTCTCTCTCTCTCTCTCTCTCTCTCTGTATATACATACAGACAGAGTTAGTTAGTTACTTAAATATATAAATATA
>JAOXYF010000011.1:2277907-2291309 GCA_028565775.1 Sternarchorhynchus goeldii
ACAGATTTATCACATTCTGATGGACAAGGTGCTGAAAAAAACCCTTCATTAGCTACATTAAATCCTCTTTTATACCATTACACTCTTCTCTCACTTCCTCAATATAGCATGGAGGGTGCAGATATCACTGCCTTAAGAGAGATGATAACAATCCTTGAGAAAATTGATAGCCCTTCCATCTTATTTGGAGTATGAGATGTTGGCAAAACACTAATTGTCAAAATAGTCCGTATACCGTACATTCACACAGCTATGGAACTTGAGAGCACTTGTTTCCCTTTTTCAAAACACAATACAGCAAAACAACATTGCAGACCTGGAGTGGTCCCAAGCTTTACACACCTTTATGAGTGATCCCCCCCCACCCCCCTTTGATGAACAAAGTCTCTAAGCCAACAGGGTGGAGGTCAATGACTATACTGCTTTTATAATACAAAGAAACAGGTGAGTATCTCTTCAAGAACTACATCGGAACCAAATGTAATGGACTGCAATGTACAGGCTCAAGGATGTAACCTTCTCCATCCTGTTTCGCGGGATTTTCAGTGGGGTGTGCATTTCTTTAACATTCCATAAATAAACAAGTAACGATTCCATGACAGATCCAGTGCACCTGCTACATACACCACAACACAAACGTTTGTTTGTGCCACATAAACATAACATACATCGCACACACACACTATATTTCAGAAAGGGTTGCATGTCCTTACTGAACAGTTTCTGTCCGTAAGTTACAATGATATCTTTACTTCCTCAAATCCCAATGTTGTTCTGGGATGGAATATTTCCCTTTGCCTCATCGGTGCCTCAACAGCACTGCTGTTGGGAAGCAGGTGCCCACAGCCCGGAATTAGCATTTCCCATTCATGCTAATGGCTGAACCCTGTTCCCCCTGTGAGGAGCCCTGAGCCCACTCTCCTCACCAGAGCACAGTGCATGCTAATAAGAACACACTCCACAATCCCTGCACTGTGTGTCTTGGCTAATCTTGTTTTATCACCTTTGTTAACATCTCCATGAACAACAGATTTAATCCAGGCAGAGATTACCGTAATGTGACTTGTGCTGGCCCAGATGGAGCTGTCGGCTGGCAGTCTATAAACATTTGTATTCCCAGAGGTATCGCGGACAAAGAGGGATGAAGAGAAATGCTGTAGAGGTAAAAGTAGGTTATGAACTGGGTTTGAATGTGTGAGTGCATAGGTTAAGGAGAGACACACACACACACACACACACACACACACACACACAGAGAGAGACGTGCACCTGCAAAGACAGGAACGTAAGTATGAAAGTTGGGCTGCTCTTCTGTGTGAAATGAGAAGGATCACTTCTTGAGATCATTTGATGCTGTTTGAGTGTTGAGAATTGTAGCACCGAGTCGGTGCGCAGCAGACAGAGACAAGCAAGGCAGTCGGTCTCTCCTATATCCACAGGATGAGATGATGAACCATTCTGCCTATCCCTAGAGACTGCCTTCAATCACACAGCACAGGGTGCCAGCACTGAAGCCCTGCAAGCAGTAGATTAATTCCTGACAGATTGCTGAACAGGCTCTAATAAGACGCCACGCGATCTTAATTACCCGATGGGTAGTCAGAACCCGCGATCTGAGGGTGGGCTTGTCTACACAAAAGCAGCTCAGGTCAGCTGAGGAACAGCACAGGTAGCAGAGAGGGTGGCTTCCTGCTATCCCACGTATGTATCTGAGGACACTGGAATGTAACTTTATCTGCAGTGTGTATAGGGGGACACTGGAATGTAACACTTTATCTGCAGTGTGTATAGGGGGACACTGGAATGTAACATTTTATTTGCAGTGTGTATAGGGGGACACTGGAATTTAACACTTTATTTGCAGTGTGTATAGGGGGACACTGGAATGTAACACTTTATCTGCAGTGTGTATAGGGGGGCACTGGAATTGAACACTATCTGCAGTGTGCAACCAAGGACTGCATGTTTTTCACAAAGTAAGACTATTTATTGATCAGTTTACATGCTGCTGCAAAACACAACAGAAAAAAATACAAATTGCACAACACAAAAGCCCGGGTCTGAGAAACCTAGTGAAGACTTCCTTTTGTACTGTAACAGTTAGACCAGATGATTAGATGGAGTTTTTCCATAATCTGCATTTATATCCTGCATTTAATATTTAACCATCATCTGGAGTACTTAAATATACTCCTGAGTTACTCTGAAGTGAAGGATTTAGTAACATTTCAAGCACTAATTCAAAGTAGCATTGACACTCAACGAACTTGAACTCTAGAGATCTGAAAATTGTGCTTGCTTATCTTATAACGAGTGAAGGCATATGGGAACGACTAGAGCCATTAGAAGCAACTAGAACAATGTCAATTTAATTTAGGAAACTAAATCTATATTTGTAATAAAGTATATGACTAAAGTTGTCCTTCTAATGCAATATGTACAACAAATGTCCTAGGGTTAGGGTGCTATACACACATAAAAAAACATTTACAGTGTTACATTCCATCTTTGTGGCTGAAATCATAGCACTTATGCCTCTACATGCTTGTGTGTGTAGATTTGGTGCAGTTTTTGGTTAAGATATGGTGAAGTTTTGGTGCAGCATCAATGAATTTAGAAACTCTTTTGTCATAGACTGCAACAGTGATTCCTTTCAGCTGTCCCTGAAAACAGAAATTCTCCACAAAATCTCTTCCATATTCTCTTTTTCTAATAACTAGTACCACAGTTTTAACCAATTACCAGAGTAAACATATGGGTGATACATTTAAGACTCCGTGATTACGGCAAAGTTATGGCATAAGCGTAATTGATGGAGTAAATGTTATTAATTGATGCAGGGACCCTGCTATAGACAACGGCCAGTAATCATTCACTTGGAATACGCCTCTTGTTTTTCCTCGATATGTGTGGGGTTAAAGAATCACACTGTTGTTCCATTTAGCATATCACAGAAATTGATTTGCTACCCAAGGAAAGGCCTTTTCCTGCACGCCCGCACTGTTCCGTGCCATTCTGTTCACATAATCAAGGATGAACGTTGTCTGTCTACCCAATCTAGCTCCCAGTCCCAAAGGGAGAGGGGACTTGTAGCAGGAAGACCTGCATGAATACTAATTCAGCCTCTTGGCTTTAACAGCTTTAGCAAGCCCATCTCACAGGAATTTGCAGAGCGTGATGCCTCCCCATATTAATTACTCCACGGGCATGAGGGGAAAAAACAGAGAGAGATCACAGGAAAACCTATAAGGAGGGACTTGCTGCTCCAACTTAAATGTGGTTAATTATAATTTGATTTTGTGTATTAGACACAGGGGTCTAGCAGTGTGGAGTGGCAGCACCTGTGAAGCCTTACGTGACGTAAACAGTTCACTTGGTCTCAGTTCAGCTTTGGAACTTTCTGATCCTAAAATAATCCACCAAAAAAGCTCTTGTTTATTTATTTTTTCAAAAAGACAGGTTTCCTGCGCCCGTTTAATGAAGTAAGTTTCGTAGTTTCTACTGCTTGGGTTTAACAGCTATTAAACAAGATGTGATGTTTGGGTGGAAGGTGATGAATTGTACGAGCATATATTTGTACAATAGCAAACCACAGACCATTCCAGTTCATCTGGAATTTCCTTTTATTCTGATCATCACTTATGGCAAACTGCAGACTCCAAGGTTATAGGAGGAGAACTCTTTTATAATCCACATATGTCTAAGTCTTTCAAAAAGCTCACATAGACTTGAATAACAAAAAGCGTCGCCTTTTTGTCTTCACTACACTCTCAGAAACGCTGTCAGAGAAACGATAGCTGCATGAATGAATATTTAATTAAGGCCCATTGAAACAGAAGATCAAATGACCTTGTTTTAAATCATTATTCCCTGATAAAAATAAAAGTGGAGAGGGGGAGAATGGAAGGTACACACTTCAAACTTCAACTTGCCCAACAAGCAAGAATAAATTACACAAACACGCAATATGCAAATGACACAATGCTGCCATACCATTGTTAATGAGAGTGTTTAACTTGCCTACTTGCTTTTATCTGGGTCTTCCTTTCTTTTATTGTGCGACTTGCTACTGTGAAAGACATGAATGCTTGGTTTTCATTGCAGAGGGACGCAACAGTACACAGAGCTGAGATGGTGTACAAATCGAAGCCCCTGGCATGATTGCCCACGTGTCGGCTCACTTCAAGGTTCTATTAGCCACGTACATTATTGCATAATCATACATACACTTTAGCAAACCGAATGCTACATCTTGTGACATAAGTAAATGGACTTCAAGGCTTAAAAAATCGGACTCATCTGAAACAAATATATCATAAAGCAATCACATACTGGCTACTAAGAACTTTTCCAGCTTTGCGTGTATTTGGAACAAACCGTCAGGCAGCACGTCAAAGCTAGATCAGTCTTGCTTCCTGTGACACGTTGCGAGTTGCTCACGGTGACCAGCACAGTCATGATACACGTGTGCCGTTGATTCTTGAGTCTGGGATCACGCAGTGGAGTGAGGTCGCGGCAAGCGAACACTGCTTCGCAGGCTAAACTGCTTGGAGGGAACGGTCCTTTAAAAAGAGTTTATTGTCTTGTTAGAGATCAGCACAATGTTACTCTCTCCCAGGGCTATCTTCCACCACACAAGTATCTGTTGACATGATCCTTAACATGGATATTATGTGAGGGGCGCTTTTTTAGCAAACTCTAAATGATGCAGACGGGTAGTGGTTCGTGCGCACTTCTAGGTCAAGGCTGCCTGTAGCCATTACCGCTAATGAGCGTGGAGTCCTACTTTAGCGAGTTCAGCCTCATAAAGTAACCTAAAAGCTGACTAATGGAAACCTACTGATGGACTGAATGCCAATGCTTTTATATTATTACAGGATTCGGCGCCTTTACGCATGCTAAATATATTGCGGCTCTGATAAAACCAAATGAACTTAAGAGCCTGAAACGGATTGTGAAGCAGACAAAATACTCCCACCTCACCGGATGCAAGTCACAGGTGATTAGGAACGTTGACAGTCAGAAAACTGATCTCAGTACATAGCAATTTTGGTATGTACTGTTATTTTCAGGTCCATTAAAATAGAGGCACTTATTATAACTGATTGCCTGTTTTTTTGTTTGTTTTGTTTTTAGCTCATATTACAATAATGATACTGTTGTGTTGGATTGTTCCAGTTCTAAATCCCTATTGTATTACTAATGTATATTTTAATTTGAATAAACAATTGTTAGCAGGGTAAATCACAAACAAGACAGAAACATGTCCAGAAATGAGTTTACAGTACTGCCTGACATATCTCATACAAATGACAACTAAGAACAATTCTCCTTGGGAGAATCAGTTTTAAATTACCTTATTTTCACAAATGTTTGTCAATTTACTTGCAATTATAAGACAGTAAGTCAGCACTAAGTACTGAATTACAAAATGTGAAACACACCACTTAAACTTTTTACATTTTAAGTATTCAGAAGTACATGCTTCCATATTTAATGTAAGGTACTGACTGCAGACAGGAATACACTGTCGCGTTAAGCCATCAGATATTGTTCCTGTGCCACTACAAATATAGAGAGCATTTGTTTCTATATTGAGATGCGCGCAGTGCATTTTGTCCTTCTAAATGGGCCACAGGTACTTGAGTGAGTTCAAAGGTATTTCAGCAGCTTGCAGAGAGGCCATTGTGTACCGGCTTTTCAGAGGAGTTGACTCACAACACAGCACTCCAACTCTCTGATGCTAAAACGTGGTTGAGATGCCTGCAACATCTGAAATGCATAATATTCACCACAGAGCAAAGGAATCACTTTAAAAACCAAGTTTAATCTATTTCAACCAGGCCCAAGTGTTGTTCAGTTAAAGAGACTCAAGCAGGGTTAACACGAGCATGTTTTCGAAAACTCTCCACATTCTTTGGCCACAATAAAGAGGTCTCCCTTTATTTGTTGTCACAAAATGTTAATACGATGTTTGTCAAGATACGTGTTTATGTTTTTGTTTTGTAGAAAATTGCAGTTTGTTACAGTACATTAACAAATGTAAAATAGACTAGATGATGTACGCTGGCATTGGAGGTAAGTTAGTCATAGAAGTCATCAAAGTCATCGTCGTTGTTGTTGTTGTGGGGCTGAGGGCGCAGGACCATCTCGATATCAGAGTTGGTGTCATCGTCAGAATCTCCCCAAAATGCTGGGGGGGGAAATGAATCAGTTACTGAAATGATGACAATGAACAAAAGTGCTCTATTAGGATCATCTAAATGTACTCATACACAGCTGAATTGATGGGCAAGTTATCAGCTGCATTTTTCATCCTTTTGTCTTAATAAATTACCCACTCGTGTAACAAAATGCACACACTCTACTATAATGCCAGCAAGACAAACTTATGGCATGTTTTTGAAAATGAGAGACAGTGCATATAAACAAAGGACATGGCCAGGAACGTCTTCAGTAGTATTAACAGACTGCATTCAGTGCTTCCACATCATAAAGATTTAAAGGGCTTTACATGTTTACTATCTTGCTGGTTGTTGCTACAGTGTGGTGTTCTCCAGGTGACCATCTTACCTTTGGACTGAACGGCAGAGAAGGCCTGAACATTTCTCTTAGGATCCTTCCTGTAAAGAGGAAAAAAGAAAAACTTACCAAGTCATAGTAAAGTGCTCTATATATTTCTACATGATGTGCATAAATGATATTTCAGGACAAATCTAAAGCCCTGGTGCTGTCTGCAGGTGTTAACCAATCATTTTTATGCACAATAAATGATATTCAACAAATTACAAATTGATCACACAGCAATCATGCAATATAAATTGAAATGTTTCAACACATTTTTAATGAGGCAAACAGCCTCAAAGCAATGCATTTAGAAAAAGAAAAATCCCATTCCTTTTTAATACCCACATACATGCCTTACACTGCAGAGAGCACAGTTGTCCTGGATGTTTGCCTGAAGCCAGGCGATCATTGCTTTGGATTTATTTTTTGGACAGTGCTTGACCAAATGCAGAGAAGCATCGTTTCCCTGCTATGGCTGTTTGCAGACGGGCAGAGTTGCCAAATAAACTTCCTTGACTCCTTTTCTAATTGTGCTGGAGGGCCTGGTCAAGGCTCTCTTTATTCATAAGTGGCCTGAGCGCAGGGTTGCTGGGTTCCCATAGCATCAGTGATATCTCTATGGAAATGAGTGACCCCTGTCAAGCCTTTGATCTGAACCAATGCATATGCAAGAGCCTGGAGCTACTTTTCATACAGGCGTCCTCTTCAATTTACATCAGCACAGGGCCTATTCACACTCTAACAATGTCGCCTTCGTCTTCATCTTCATCAGGGTCCTCTGTTATGATACATCCATATTGTTTATTCTGTTCTTTTCTCTTCTTGTGGAGAGGGTTAGTAAATCTTCAACTAAGAAGAAAAAAATCTGTGTTTTTTCCATGTGGACTGTGCAGATCAACAGATCAAAGCAACAGGAAGCGGTGTGGATTCATGTGTTCACTCATATTACACAAACAACCGCAATTATTCGCACACATCTCCTGGCAGAAGGCAAAGAGAGATGTAGAACCATCTTATTTATGTCTAGTACCATTCAAACGCATTCTCCAATCTCTTTAACATCTCCGTCACATACAGTTTGTACCATCTGTTATAAGTATACAGAAATAAACACATTGTGATGTACACATTTGATCAGTAAGTATCTTTACTAGAACTGGTTTGGCCATTATCTGTATGAGATAGTCATATGCTTAACCAACAGGACACAACAGGCCAAGGTTAAAAGCAGCACAAATACATTTACTCAACAAGAACAAAGGAGAGACAAGAGACGCTCGTCTGCTTGGTAGGCCAATGGTCATAATGTCAGAAATGAAAAACATGTCATTGCTTTTGTCACAGTCATTCAGCAAGATGAACTAGTTATGAACTAGTTTATCTTTGAGCATCTCAGCAAGGCCTTTAGACTCTGCTAAATTCGATAGAGGAAGGGAACAAAAAAGATGTATTTATTTATTAAGAAAGAAGCAGCCTTGATAGAGCAGTGTGTGGGGTGGGCGGGTCAATGGTCTTTTGAAAGTCCTTATTAAATATATAATCATCACACAGATCTATGCTGTAATATAGAAATTACTAATTTTTTTCCACTTGACAAAGATATCCTTGAAAAAACTGCTGCATGAATGCAATGTACTGTGAAGCCAATTTTAGTATTACGTTTAGTGACAAAACACATGTGTACACTCACGATTCAGCACAGGGAGCCCAATTTTAGAGTCATGGCATCATAATATTTAATGGTCACGCACAACTCTAGATCCTGGAGATATCTTCAGGATTGATCCTCTAGTACTGGCCCAACACAGACACTAACGTCACATGGTATAGCAGAGAAGAAAATCCGTTCCATTCCTCCAGATACGAATGATGATCAAATTTCGCAGCACCTCGTCCTGTTTAACAGCTGAAGAATCCAAAACAAAATCAGAGCTGGAAAAACGGAAACCCCCCCCGCCATCCTCTGTCATAACAAGCATAATAATAAATAAATATTTCAGGGTTTAAAATTGGGCTATTCTTTTATATAACTTGCCTGCCATGGGAACTCTCCATCAGATGCTACTCTTCAGACAGGGACAGGTCTGATTTCAAGACGCGATTACCATAGAGAGGCGTGTATGCCTCTGACCCCTCCAATCTAATATTCCATTTCCATAAACATTTATGCCAGTTCATCTTGCGCTGAGATTCACTTAATTGAGGCAACAGATCTGAATATGTAAGACTGGAGCCGCAACTGTTTGGCTCAGTCTCATACACAGAGGTGAATGTAATGTGTAAAATGATGCAAATTACCACTTTGACGGAAACCTCTCTCTTTTGCTTCCGCTGGTGCGTCTGTGCGTGTGTTTTCACCGCTGCCACCCTGCTGCACACTGTTCCTGCGCATTTGGACATATTTGTGGTGGGGAGCCCCAGTTCATTTCCATGTGAGCAATTGATACATTAATATATGGGATGTGTGGGTTGCCGTAACGTATTTGAACTGAGAATGAAAGGCAGGCGGCTGGCTGGGTTCAGCGCGACGCGTGTAAACAGCCCCGCGCCGGGTCCCGCAACTCGGCATCCGAGCGGCGGTTTTCATAATGCCAGTGATCTCGCATGATTGCAGCAGGATGTGTACTGTTTTAGACAGGAACCAAACAAGCGGTCAAAGTCCCCGAACTGTTTATCACCCGTCATTCATTTCACTTAATGATGTTTAACTTAAGACAGATGCTGAGATCAGGAGGCAGAGAAACAAGACAAGAAAAAGTACAACAAAGATAAAGAAAGAAAGAAAAAAGCAAAAGCAAAAATAACTTGGACAACTGTGCCAGACTGTGTCTCCTGTGCCAGACTGTGTCTCCTGTGCCAGACTGTGTCTCCTGTGCCAGACTGTGTCTCCTGTGTCAGACTGTGTCTCCTCAATCAAATTCATTTTGTAAGGCTTGGAAATAAATAAAAGCACCTGCATCTTACTGGACAGCTCAAGAATCATTACAGACTGACAGTAATCTGCTATAATTGGTCCCTTGTGGTTAAGGACATTTCCCTTTATTTACCTGGCTGAAAAAAATAAATAAATTAAATAAATTTAAAAAAAAAAAAAAAGGAAAAAAATTGCCACCCACACAAAAATGCTAATAGAACACGCACTCTGGAACAATGTTTGTGTAAGGGTGTAAAAATGAGGCAGAGCCACCATTCTCACCTCCTCCTACACTCATCCCAGTACTGACCTGCAGCTCAGTGATTTAGGATTGATTAGACCTCTACAGCGCTCCACGGGGGGCTCACAATGAGGTAATGACTGAGAGGGTGCAGGGGTGCCCTCTATGGGTTGTCGATTGGAACTACCGCCTTCTGAAGGAGCAAGCCTTAATAGCACTGCCCTCTGCTGGCTGCACAGGAGAGCTGCAGGAAGAGAGGGCTTGGTTCACTCAGAATACACAGCGTAGTGACTCTCCTGGACCAGTTCAGCTGCGTCTGTAAAGACCTCATCTCTTGTACTGCTAGTTTCAAAATGTGACGGATCTTCAATTAAGAGACTTTAATTGTTGACTAATTTTTCTGTTATTGAACAGTAAAACAGAGAATGTTGTATGGGATGAGTAATAGCAAAAATAATATATGAAAAACATATAATTTTTTTAATGTATTCAATATTCGTCATAAGAAAATGTAATGACCAGGATATTTTAGGCAACAGAAGGAGAGGTCGACGTACTTTAAAGGGTTTGTTTTGGTCAAAACAACTGAGAGCAATGCCCAAAGAAACAGAGCGCCCCCCACTGGCCACTGGCTGCTAATGCAACAAGCAGTTGCAAACAAAACTAACATACACACAAACACAAACGCGCACGCACACACACACACACGCGCTCGCTCTCTCTCTCTCTCTCTCTTTCTCTCCCCCACCCCTCTCTCCCTCACAGTGCACACGCACGCAATAATTCACAAGTGCCTAGCTGATGGGTCAGGAGGACTATTGTCAGAGGGTGTGTTTGTGTGCGTGGGCGTTGCCTGCCGTTCTCTTACCCTACAAGCAGTCACAGGCCTCTCATTGTCACTCGAGCACATGTGCCCTGCACAGCCTGCTACGCAAATCAACACCAAAGGAACCCTTAAATTCCCAGAGAACAATCCCCCGCCCTCTCCCTACCCGTCCCCTTCCACTCCCCTGTGGAGCGAGCGGACTGGGGCGTGAGCGGACTGGGGCGTGAGCTACCCTGCAGTGCAGTGCATGCCTACAGTGGACAGGAGCACCAGGGCAGCACTGGAGAGGAAGCCCAGGCACGTACCCCTCCATCCACCCTGCCCACCCCCCCACCCAAACAAAGGAAGGGGAACAAGTGGTCTTTCCGCAGAGCGCAGCTGCTCATGGCCTCTCGAGTGCTCCGACAAACCCTTCGCCCACATCGCACCTCAGTGCCGGCTGAAGATTTAGGGCCACGTCCTTAATAAACCCGAGCCGATCCACCCGCTCCCACATCAGTAATAATACGGTGCGGTGTGTGTGTGTGTGTGTGTGTGTGTGTGGGGTGGGGTAGGAGCGTGATGCTGTGCTCTATAGAAGTATTTAACAGCAGTGCGCAGAACTGGGGTGAGGATCTCGGTGAGTAAGAGGAATATGAAAGCCCCCAGTTCTCTCCAGTGCCATAATAGTGAAATGAGCACATATAAATGTGTTAAGAGTATCTCTTGCATCTTGTATGGACTGCATGTATTTAATCTGGAAAGCTTATTAAGGGCGAGTCATTGCTATGCAAAGCAGCGCCCAGTGCTTTTCTCTGCTCCTTTCAGACGAGTGCAGGGTTTGGCCGCCTGCCTCCCACTGGCCATTCATAACGAGCAACATTTGCACAATGTTTCTCTCAAAGCCTAGTGAATAGGGGGCCTTAATACTCATGTAAACAACTGCAAACCAATTACTTAATGAATCGGCCCCACACATAATGAGGAGCAGCACAAAGGGCCATAAATGCATTTTTTGCACCAAAGCCCCTGCTTTAAACTCCAGTCCCTCAGCTGTAGCCCCAGCTTAACTGCCACATCGTAATCATGGCTAAGACAACAGAGAGGCAGCCATTTTTTTTTTGGACCCAGCCAGTATGTTCTTTTGATGTTGCTCATCAGCTCAGTAACAAAATAACAGCAATAAGTGAGTGTGTGTGTGTGTGTGTGAGAGAGAGAGAGAGAGAGAGAGAGAAAGAGAGAGAGAGAGCATGTTCTGCCAGTGTTTTGAGTGCACAGCACTTGTGGAAGCAATAAAGCAGGAGAGAGTGCACTGTATGCACTATGTTAAGAAGCAATCTTAAACGCAAGGGGAAAAAATACTGAAGGCAGTCACCAGACAACCACACAACATTGAAAATATCTGTCTCTCTATATGCTTTAAACCCAAACAAAACAAAGCAACACAAAGCAGCGTAACCTCACAACAGCCAAGGCCACTTTCAGGTGTTAGCGGTATGTGTGTGTGTGTGTGTGTGTGTGTGTGCGTGTGTGTGTGTGTGTGTGTGTGTGTAGTGTGGGGGGGGAGGGGGGTTGTCTTCCCAAACACATTCTGAGGAGTTCCTCTGAAACTCTGAGGCGAGAGAGCGGGGGTTATGATCTGAAAGCATCTCGGCCTGGAGATGGCTCATGTTTATTAATGCGGCCATTCATTGGGCAGGCCATGGCATCCATCAGAGAGCTGTGATAGAGTACGGCCATTATGCCCTTCCCTCAGCTAATATTGTATGCCAGCCAGGAGGGAGGGAGAGAGGGAAGGAGGGAGGGAGAGAGGGAAGGAGGGAGGAAGGGAGAGGGGAGAGGGAGAGAGAGAGAGAGAGAGAGAGAGAGAGAGAGAGAACCAAAGCGAGCGGAGGAGGCAGGCACAGAAGAGTGGGCGAGGGCGGCGGGCGAGAGAGGGGGGCGGGGAGGGAACGGGAGAGCGGGGGCAGCAGACTTCTGGCCCTCATGTCGGCGCAGCGCTTGGTAATCACGTGAAATCAAAGACGATTACTCCTCATAATGTTTGCCCATCCATTACGTGCCCTGATGCATTCATGGTGAAGAGGTGCAGAAGCACAGAAAGCCCTGCCTGCCATTTCTTTGCTGATTGTACGAAGATCTACTGACGCGCGCAGCTAAAATATTCTTCTCGCGGGCTTTCTGTGATTCAAAGGTCTGATTTGGAAAGGCAATCACTATTCGCCATGCTTAGAATAAGGAAGTGGGGAGTTTAAGTGATGGGAATTAAGCTCAGAGGCCATCTTTATAAAACGAACCACGTAAACAGACACTGCATGCAGCTTCTTACCGCGAGTCTTGAAGGAGTCCTTCTCTCTTTGGCTTTTCTATGTCTGATAGACCTTTGAATATGAAAAGGAACATCATGTAGGTTATAAGCAAATTTTAAGAATCAAAATTAAAATGACATATGTAAATAATACACCTTCAGTGCAATGATTTAATATGTTCCTACACGTGGAATACAGTAAGTGAATCTGTGCACTATCAGAAAAGGGGCCCCAAGAACACCGGCCCCCCGAGAACACTGGCCCCCAGAGAACAGTCGGTTGTGTTACCTGACGGCTCCACGTCAGACTCGTCCTCCTCCTCCTGCCTGTTTCGCCACTGCTTGTCTTGTGTTGCCGATTGTTTAAGCAGCTGATATGCTTTTGTCTCTAGAAAAACACAAGAGAAAAGGACTGACACACACACAAAATAGGCTGATCAAATATTTGCCCAGGATCTGGGTTTCCAACTTTCCAGACTTTCCATGTTTGTTGAACCAACAGAGGCCTTCGAGAGCTTTGATGGGGTGCTGTCACATCTACTCTGTGGTTGTTTTACACAGAGAGAG
>JAOXYF010000011.1:2291632-2302788 GCA_028565775.1 Sternarchorhynchus goeldii
GGACAAAAACTATTGATTTGGCCCAGACACACAGATGGACAGCCATCACCACGCAACAAGTGCACCCTCCTTTAATCGCCACATCTGGCAGACATCCACTCAGACAAACTGGCCTCCGTTTCTGCAAACTCTGAACACGAGCCGCGGAGAGGCTTCGGGCTGGCAGGCAGCCGCTTTAATCGAAATCTTTCTCAGAGCGGTCGCGTCCTCGGGCTTCCTGCTCTCAAGGCCTGCTGACACTACCAGCTCAAGTCTCAGTGTCTGAGCACATTCTTCTGTGTTGGTTTTGTACACTTCCATGGACCTGTAGAATAGTCATTTCTGACTGGGCAAGCGAGGCATTTGGAGTTTGTTGCGTCCGTTGTCTGAGACTACTGAACTGTACTGGATATCTACACACAACCACTGATTCCTAAGTAGTTCTGAAACTGCAGCGACATCATAATGATGCTTATTTAATACATACACAAATTTATAAACATCTTATGATCATGAACTGACATTAGACTTTTTTTATATATATAAAGGGACAAAATAATTCAAAGCTGCTGCTGTGGCATTCAGGGTCTACAGTGCACTGCCAGTAAATAAACAATAATTACTTAGTAATTAATAGCAATTAAACGAGGCATTTAATTGTTCTGTGAAACATGCAGGGGCCCCAGCAAGTGAAATATCTTCATGTGAAGATCTAAAGAAGGTAGCCAAACCGATTGAGCCACGGCTTCAAAGTGTTTACCGCCCTGCTACCTGCAAAAGGGCACGAAATACCCCCATTATCCTATTATTCCCAGTAGTATTGACATGCAACTTCCTACAGCAGTACAACATGCGTGTCCCTTTTTAATGATGCAGACATTAGTTCCATGCAGAAAATATGAAGGTCACTTTCATGTGAGCTACATAGCCGGGCGAAAACGCTATTGTGCACATGGAAACGAAAAGAGACATGAAAACCGGTTATATTTGGATGGTACGGATGTTTACAGGGTAGCTAAAGCAACTGCGCACCGAGTCTCCGATGTCAGCCTGTAAACACCACCCGAGCGGGTGGTGCGGGCGGAGGCGGCGTTTGTACTAGCAGGCCTTTGATTAGTTGCAGTGAGGAACGGGACTCTCCTTTCTGTCCGCCGTTGCACTTTGGGGAGGCCGGCAGATGAAAGGCGCTGTATGAAATCAGATGGCCAAGTGGAATAATGGACAGTTTTACATTTCTGAGCCCAGTGCTGCGGACTTGTTTACCCCGGACTCTTGGAGACATGCCTTCACATCCAGCCTTTTCAAGTCTGCCCAGGGCTGCCATTGTTTAGAAGATAATGAGAGCCGGAGACGGCACCCCCTACCCGGCCAGAGGACAATTAAACGGCCGCATTATGCTGCCCGAGGATCTCACTTTCACTCGTACTGAGGGGAGAGGGGGTGGTGGTGGTAGGGAGCTTGTTTTCTCTGCCGATAATTAGAGGACCTGCGCTGCTCTTCAGGTGGGACTTTGACCCCTGTTTCACCTTGATCATCCACAGCTATCCATTTGGGGAAAAAAGGGACCCCCCCCCTTACCATTATCCACTGTGGCAGGAGAAAGACAAAACAAGCACGGAAGAACTCCCGAACGGGCGGTTCTCGGCACTGCCTTTTTACCTCTAATAGGAATACTTTCCACAGGGCTTTGGTCGGCACTGCCCTCTTCACCACTTTGTACTCCTAGAAGAAAGGGGAGAGAGAGAAAGCAAAGCTCAGCGAGAGGGGGACTACAGGAGAAAGTGAGCAACAGAGAGAGAGAGAGAGAGAGAGAGAGAGAGAGAGAGAGAGAGAAGATGCAGGGGGGCTATTGAGCAGTCGTTTTGTATCTGAACAGCAGGACTGATGAGGACAGAGACCGGCAGGTTTAAAAGAGGGAAAACAAGGTCCACAAGGCTTCAGCAGAGCAGAGAAACAGGATTCTGAAGCAGGGTTTTCTCATGAGGACCTCAAAGCCGTGGCACCCTGCTCCATGCACCACCAGTACGGAAGTCAGAGTGGTGGGGCTCTCCATCACACAGCCTTCCGGATGGCCGGGTACAGCGTGTACTCCTCTGCTTGCTGAGGGAACACTTACAACTGCTCTCTTTGAGCTGGGGAACCGCGAGGGCTGAAAGCAGCTGACTCGGTTTCAGCTGTATGTAGGTGTGGTTCTCTACGCCACTGGGTCCTCAGGTCTCTGGGCGGCTGGTGGACACTTCCAGTAAACAGACTGCAGCCTTTCCTGCTGCTGCTTCCTCACCAAACAATGACAAGTACACATCTCAGAGGGATTCATCAATGGTTATTAATATTAATGAGTCATAATGACTGTTTCTGTCATTAGTACAGAAACTGCTTGAAAAATATTCCATTTTCCATAAAGAATTGAGGTAAAAAAAAAAGCTATTAAATATATTTATACTTTATTTATGCTACCAAGTACATGTTTTGTTTTTCATTGTACTAACTGTAGTTGTTTATGAATTACTGCGTTTTATAGCAAGGGACCCAGCTGACAAACCAGAAGATGCATGTAACTGATGCTAAACTGGTACAAAATTACATGATTATTATTACTACTTCATTACATTAACCCAATTTATGACCCAAAGTTGGGGGCATTATCGATGTTTAAATAAGGTTAACAGGTTTGACATAAACCGCTATCCAATAGTGCTGAGGGTCCTTATGGGATAAGGCCAAACTACTTCTGATGGCTTTATTATGTATATGGGAAAGATAATGTATAGTAAATTAGTTTCTTCTAGAGTAAGTGCTCAAGTATTTAAGATCTACAAATCCCACAAAAAGCATTTACTCTGTGGCTAATTTCCAAGAAACGAATCTCATAAAGATGTTGAAACTGAATGTGGGGATCTGGTTCCTCTCTGGTAGAAATACAGAACTGCAAGCAACTGGTCAAAGAACATTTTGTACACTGTTGTGCTTCCCCTTCCCCTGATCGAATTATAATCTGATGATTGCATATGAATGAACATTCAGGGAGTATTCAGTGGGAATTTAATTTGAGATTTAAGAATTAAGAAGAAACTTTCTGTCTGGGATGTAATTATCTGTTGTCATTATTGTACTCTCCTCATTATAAGTTAAGTGTTACGAGAAATAAAAAAAAAAACTTTATTTTGCAAATACAATATCAGAATGTGTAGTTGAAACATTTAAAGGTGCCACAGAACGGAACACTGCATTAACCTTGGCATAGTTAAATAAGGTTAATTCAGTACATGGAACCGAGATATCATGAGCGTCAAACTCTGTTGTCACATCCTTCAACTATAAGTCTGCCGTAAGCATAACAGGGCCATAAAACAGACCAATTCCAAAACTCCTGTTTTGACTGATAAATATTTTCATCCCTAGAATTTGCACACATCAGCCAAGACTCTGCACAGCCAAAATTTCCACAGTTCTGCAGGGATTGTGAAGAAGAAAACAGAGCAACAAGCAATAGTTAATGTTCAAATCCTGGACAAGTTGGTAGCTTGAGAGCGTATTTCACTTCAGCCAATTTTTGAAAACATTTCACTAATACTGAGAAGGCTTTGCTCAGAGTCTGACACTGAAAACAGGGGCCGTTCCAACTTTATCTAGCATTAGGCATCGACTGGATATCTCTAAATAATGTTAATTTCTCCATCACTGAAGCGGAACCAAGACACGTTGATCAGTTTTGTATGAGAACTGAAATATCCTCTGATGCAGGATCAAACATACATGGTCAGATGCCCAAATGCTCCATGGTTCATCTCTCCCTTGTTAGCTAACAACTGATTTTGAGCTGCTGATTATCTAGGAACCATCCTGGTGCTTCACCATAAACAAACCAATCAGAGCAGAGCTCATCGGTTATTCATGAGCCCACCAAAAAAACTTGTTGCCAAAGTTTGCCAAAACAACAAACAAACAAAGACAAAAAAACGGCTTATTTCACACTAGGACCAACTCGTGTGGTAAACGGGTGTGCAGTACCACATCTGTGCATATTTTCCCCAAACTAAAGTCACATACCTTCTATATAGACATTAGAGAACTATTTAAAATGACTGAATAAATGCATTCTAGTGCACCTTTAATATCAAAGTAGCTGGTTAATCTGACAGCTGACACTTCAGCTAGGAAAAACCAAACGCTACCCCAGGACTGATTTAGCTGACTATGGGTGACTGCACAGAACACAACTGGGGTTATACAAGTATCCTCGAGGTTCAATGTTAGAACAGTCAATACACGACACTGTCATTTATGGGAGCCAGGCCTACAGTACTCGGGTATAAAACCAGAATTTATTTTGCGGCTAAGATTATAATATCAATGCCTAACAATGTATGAAAAAAGTTAAAAAAAATAAAAACATTTTTAAATTTCAACCCATCCAACCACATAAAAATATACTTTCATACTGAAGTTTTGTTTAGGTGTTTCTGAATTTCACACAGAGCACAACAGTTTCATTAGCTAGTCTGAGTCGATTAAGAACTGCCCACCAAGCAAACAATCCACACAGAGTGAGTTAGTAAATCATAACAGCAGTGGCTGTAATGAAAATCTGAAACTCTTTGTCACCATTCGGTATTCAACATTTCTGTAGATAACAAAATCTTCTAAAACCTTGTAGAAGTGAGATTTGAGGTGTGTGTGTGTGTGTGTGTGTGTGTGTGTGTGTGTGTGTGTGTGTGTAGCCGCAGAAGGCAGCTGGGAATGTGTATACACTGACCTTGCATGGCTGGGCCCTCGGAGGGTCTGGCTGGTCTGATCTGCAGGCCATCATGCGGGAGTGCAGGTAAGCTGCAGGATGAGGACTCCTCGCTCTCCGACGAGAGACCGGCCTCGGCTGCGTGGGTTAAAAGCCTCTTCAGCAGCACTTGGGCCTGTGTCCCAACCACACACACACACACACACACACACACACACACACACACACACACACACACACACACGCGCGCACACACGCGCGCACACACACACACGTAATGTCAGACACGCCGACCCAAAGCACACTGCATCTACGGACTTCTGCTTTATCTAGCTCTGATCCTGCCTGACTTATATTCCCTACCACTAGCAGACAGAGGCTTCTGGTGTGACATGTCTGATAACAAATTCAGGATTTGTTTGATTGTTTTGTCTCCAGTTGTGTAACTGATAATAATGCACTCGAATGTCAAGAACGTTATCGGGGGAAGCACATCCTGGTCACATTATCCACGTACGTTATCACCTTGTAAAAAGAGCTGCAGGATCAGAGTGAACATATTAGAGCAAAATAGAAGTCTGATAGTCATTGGTGACATCTTTGAACATATCTGCAAACCAATCACTGTAATCATACAAAGGGAGCCTATCAATTCCTCAGCCCTACACAGCTCAATTCAAAACTCAGTTCATTACTTAATTTAATGGGTATTAATACCAGAGAAATTAGTTGATCGGAAGATCTGAGCACTTACTTCAAATATTCTAGCATTTCAGGGACAATCTATATATCTGTGAAATCTGATAGTACCCACCCAGATAAACAGAACAGACTCTGGCACGAGCATCTGGGTGCACATCACAATCCTGCAGCTTCTGAACAGACATCGTGCTGCAAGAGCTTTGATGAGCCACTACATGTTAAATATCCACGAATGCAACTGTTGGCTCTCCAATATTCTGAGAGGTTTGTTCTTGTGCATATATATCCTCTGTTGTGTGCGTTTGTGCTGTGCTTAGTGACGGATCAACAAGACCCGCGTGCACAACACCTCCTGCTCTGACCTGCTCCCGTCTGGACGCTCCCCTTCACGAGCATGTGAGGGGGCGGGGCTTCCGGGATGCTCTGCTGCCCCGCCCACCCCCTTCCCCCATCCCCTCCCCATGCCTTCTCTACACCTCCTTTGCATGCTCTCTCTCTCTCCTAATTCTCAGTGGCTACCATGGTAGCACGTCTCCTCAAGATACTGATCTAAAAATGAAGATCATCCTAGGACTGAAGTGGGCACTTGATGCACAAACAAGGGCTGAAACGAACACAGCGTTATTAAGGCTATTTCTAAGTTATTTATAATTTACTAATGATAAAACACATTAGAATGGACACTAGCAACAGGAATGCGATCATGCTAAGGAGTAATGGTTTTGGCTTTCATCCTCCCTCACAGGTTAAGGGCTCTAATCTTTGGTGATGCGTTTGGGAGGCGTTTGGGAGTTAAAGGGGCTGAACTGTACTATATTTGTGTGGTGCACGTGCATTCATTGTCATTTGCTTAATTAGTGGAGAGAAATAAATACACCTGTGACATGGTTGGTGGTCTGGTGAAAGCGGAGTGTGACATTTCAAATCCGCTGGTGCAGTGGTGCTTTTGAACCCAATTTGGCTTTAAACTCTACTGCATCCGTCGATCCACTCTTACTTTGAACACAAATACAATATGTCCAATTTCTCATAATTCTGACCATGAACATCATCCCACTAAAAATATATCGTCCAATTACTAAGAAAATGTAACTGTTTTTTTTGGTCAGGAAAAACTATTCTGTTGTGAATCAGACAGCTGATGTCATTACACACTCAAAATGATATCATTTAAATAAGCAGTCACATTCCAATTATGAAAATATTAATCATATAAATATGCATGTCATCAGAATAAACAGCAGTAATAATCATATTAATATTATCATAGCTTGACTTTTAAAGGGAATGAGAGGAGGTGATCTGATTGGATACTGCGGTGGCATGTCGAGCCACATCATGTATTTGCTCTAACTCAACCTCTTTTTATAATTGTGCGGCTCTGCGCAGGATTAGCACAAACAACATTTCTGCCATGCCAACACTCGCCTGCTCTCGCGTCATACGCCTTATCTCGCCACTTTGTGCTGCGTCCACAAAAATCTGCAGTAATTCCTAGGCCAATAAACCACGTTAATTATCTATTCAAGTAACCTTTTTAAGATCCGCATGCATTGGTCTTCAGCCCCAAAAATATCTGCGGTAATTTTATGAGTGCACTACTCCGAGGTTCAGCTGTAGAATGCTAGATCCATCTCCATCCACCAATAAGCCATGAGACTCCAGAGCAGTAGGTACCAGACAAACTTCTCTACCGTTTTAGCTTTGGTCAGGTACTGATGGGAGGTCTAAATGGCTTGCAGTGATGATAACAGTAACTGGAAGGGCACGGAAGGCCGCTCTAGAAGCTGGCCGTGGCCCTGCGTGAGGGCCCGAGAGGACGGGGCCGCTACCTTGTCTGCGTAGGAGGCACCGTCGCACACTAGGAGTGGCGTGAAGAGTTGCACGGCACGCTCGAGTGCCAGAACCTCCCAGCGCAGCAGCAGAAGGACATGAGCGAGCCAGCGGTCCCACAGGAGAACGCTGTCACCAGCCAGACACGATCTGTGACACACACACACACACACACACACACACACACACACACACACACACACACACACACACACACACGCGCGCGTACACTCAGCATATATATAACCAGCCCACGTTTGACATCAAACTATTGTCGGAACATTAGAGATAATTACACGATAATAATTTTAGAACATGTAGAAGACCCAGGATCCCAAGTGTAGCCTCATATATACACACACATATACACACACAAAATTTGGGCAGCAAAATATGATTCAAATATATTTATAAAATTCATATAAATAATCAGCATTTTATTTTTTATATACAGAATATATGAGATTTGTAACCTATACATCATAGTTTCATTTAGAGAAGCTGTGAAGGAAATACAAACAAACAGGAGAATAGGCAGAAGTGTAGGAGAGGAGAATGAGCACGGAGCGCCTGAGAGGAGCACGAGTGAGGAGCACCAGACATGAGTGTGTGAGTGAAAGCTACCGGATCTGCGCCGCGTCTGTGGCCGTGGTCCAGTGGGCGTGGACGAGGTGGCTGGGCAGCAGGCAGGCGTCGGGCGTGCTCCGTGCCACGCAGGGGAGCTGGTGCAGGACAACGGTCCCACACACGGCCAGCTCCTCGCTCCTCAGGCTGCCATGGTTACCGATGCGACTGGGGAGCACACACAGGCATCGGCATCAGGCATCTCCACACACACACACACACACACACACACACACTACTCGCGCATCAACACAGATATGTTTAGTGTTGTTGGACCCACACGAAGGCACTTTAACTGAAAGTGGCTGCTCTTAAAGACAGGATAATGCAGCGCACCCTGGACGCTTGAACACAGTAATGGGGGTGGCCATGCAGATGAGCAGACCTGATAATATCTTTGAGCTTCTGCTCGCTGACTGCAGGGCTGCTGTATAGTTCAGTGTCTGGAGCAGGCAGGTGCTCCTCAATGCTGTCCAGCAGATAAAAAAACCCTTCCAGTGAGAGTCTGAAAATGAAGGATACAAATAGACAGATAAGCAAAAGACAACGCTGTTTACAGAGTTGTAAACACACCCAACACCAAACTGAAATGAGGTAAACAATAATCTTTTTTTTTTAACATCGTAGTTAGATAACGATCATAAAATCATCACCACACAAAGCTGACATTATTTTATGTCAATTCTGTTCAGTTTATATATTACATTCTCTGAATGATAATTGAAACATTGCATTGAAAATAATTTCATGTCCTCCTATAGCCCCAACATTCAGTGTTGTCTTTATAATGAAAAAGAAACATTTCTCCTTCCGGCTGATCATGGGTGGCAGTAAAAAGAAGATATAAACCCTGTTTCTAATAGGTGCAGGTTTTAGCAGGGCAGTATCTGTCGTTCTGCAGTCTTAAGCACTGGGTGGCCCCCAGTGAATGGGCCCTGCAAATCTTGGGCCCAAATCCAGAGTCCCCACCCCATGAATGCCCCCAAAAAGAATTTATCACAATCTCTAATGGGGCTGGGGGGGAGGGGTCAGAGGGCACAGAACGATCCCGCCTCTCTTTGGCAGGTCGTTTCCTGGTAACATCCTGATTAAGCTGCCCGTGTGAATTATATCCATGACATTCTGTAGAGCACAATCCATCTGGGCTAAGTCCTCTTCAGAGGAGGGGAAAGTGCTGCCCTGTCTAGAGCCCCCCCCCCCGCAGCGGACGGCCAGAGAGCTCCTCTCCATTTTATTTGGTAAGACTCTTCAAACCAGACCTTTCCCAAGAAAAAAAGGCGAACATGCTGTGAACAGTCGATTATTTATTAGCCACACCTCTAGGTTTTATTAGCGTGTCATAATCTATATTTATCGTTATTATTAATATCTGTCTGCCATGAAGGTTCATGTACATTCCAGCGAACAGATTCTGACAAATGGAGGAGTCGGGAGAATACAGACGTTAGGCTTGTTGTGGATTACTGGATTCCATCTTTGTGCTGAAACATAGCAAAACGGCGTAAAGATGCTTTGCACCGGGGTGTGGGAACAAAACAAACAAACATATAAAGAAAGATGGATGAACAAAACAAACAAACATATAAAGAAAGATGGATGAACAAAACAAACAAATATATAAAGAAAGATGGATGAACAAACAAACAAACATATAAAGAAAGATGGATGAACAAAACAAACAAACATATAAAGAAAGATGAACAAACAAACAAAAAGGCAAAAACACCAAAACATGTAACTGTGGGCAACAGTGGAAAAATAATCAGGAAAAAATGAATGATAAATATATCATTGCCAAAATATGATCAAATAAAATGTATTTTTGTCCATTGTATTAACTTGCTGTGGTCAGCTAACACAAACCAACAGACCACAATCCCAGATTCAAAACCAAGAGCATATATGTTCGCTTATAAATATTACAGAACTTTACATTCAATCTGCTACAATAATTCACTGAAATGCCACTGTCAGCCTCTTACAAAAGACATGTGGAGCCATAGACTGAATGGCTGAGTAAAAATCCACCTGGCATGAAGCTCTGCTTGGTCAAAGGGCAGGCGAAGGCAGGAGAAGAGCCTCTCATTTCCGCGCTGAAATGGAGAACTGCCTTTACCCTGCACTCCAGGGGCCAGCATACAGTACCGCGGTATCGCCAGTATATGCTAAGATATACACTAATGGCTCACTCTCTCTCTGAGCTGGGTCAGAAAGGATGAGGGTCTCCCCTGCACTCTTCACAAAGCCGTGCTTTCACACCGACACGCACCAGTTCGCCCGACACGCCGGCGAATCAGACGCTGATGCTTGGTCTCTGCGACCAACAGATGCACGGGCGATGTTCTGCTGCGAGGTGAAAGGCGGAGAGCTTAAATAAATCGGCCGTCTGAATCAAGAAGAGTCCTCTGATGTCAAAGAGATATTAAACATCTCCACTTGGAACCGACAGGCAAAAAAATACGTGTAAGCTTTAGCATTCAGTATGTTTGTGTAGATGTTTACAATGATACAGTGCATGGTTTAAAACATAAGAGGGAATTTTTTCCCTCAGTATCCTATCAGATATGCAGAGATAGAACATTTTAAACTGCTATAGCATAATATATAGCAGACTTACTTTCACCAGTCACACAGCATACTTGGTTAAGCATATGATTCAGCAAATTTTACAGGCCTCTTAATTCAGCCATATTCATTTATCCATTTTAATATTTTTTTTTAATAAATTGGATTAATTTTTCCACATATCACAAATAATAATTATAATGAACATAAAGGATCACAGCTGGAAACACACACACACACACACACATATATATATATATATATACACACACAGGAAACCAGTGAGGAATACCGCCTACCAAACAGTTCTCCATAATAACATCATTTAAACAGTTCTCCATGATAGCATTATTTAAACTGGTGGACATCATCTCATGATCTCTTTGTGGAAGTGATGTCCATACTTCCATTCTTCACAACACTCTGGGGAGTCAAGAAATTGTCGACTCCACTGGGACTTGGGCAAATCTCCCGAGCAGAAAATTGCTGTGTTAGGGCATTATCTGGGATTAGGGCAGTAATGTTGGGTTCAGGGTCTGAGGCCTCTGAGGTGTCCTGAAGCTGCTACTGAGCTGCAATGAGCGAGACCCTTTGGAGCGTGACCCAAGTTCATCATATTCTCATGGATCTGTGTGCACATGTGCGCGCGCGCACACACACACACACACACACACACACACACACACACACACACACACACACACACACACACACACAC
>JAOXYF010000011.1:2302888-2327667 GCA_028565775.1 Sternarchorhynchus goeldii
CACACACACACACACACACACACACACACACACACACACACACACACACACACACACACACACACACACGCTCGCTCGCTCACTCGCTCGCACACACACAAGCAAAGGACTGAAACTGGGGGGAAAAAATACTGAACCAAACCTGCTGGTTGTAAATGTGCTTGGTCTGTTCTGCAGCTTTAAAGAATCTCATGGAGTCGCCCACCAGCTGATACATATGTGGACTGACTCAGCATCTCAGTAGCACCGCACTGCAGTGGTGTGTGTGTGTGTGCGCGTGTGTGTGTGTGTGTGTGTGCCGTTCTGTCCACTGACTCTGGCATCTTCCAGCCAGTGACCGTAGTATAAGCAATAATGGTCCAGCGGGTTTAAGATGGTCTGTTTGACACAGCGCTTCAAACGCTTGAATGAAAATTTCCCTGTTTTGTTGAGAGGCTGTTAGATGCAGTCCTACCTGTGCTGTGGGTCTGGAGCAGTAGGCCCTCCAGGCTGCGCTGGGTCCTCTGGCGTTCCCTGGCCCGTGCTGGACGAGCCGTTTCTGTCCGGTGCTGGAGTCCCTCCCCCGGGGCCACATGTCTCATGGAGGCCGTCACTGAGAGAGACCAAAATGTTGCTGGCTGTGTCCGGTGAAGGTCCATGAGTGATGGCCACAGCGGAACCGGGAGTACTGGGGCTTCCCTTCTGACCCGGCTCTGAAAGCACTCAAAAACCCAGAACATGTACGTAAACATACACATAAAACCCTGAAGACCTGGAAGAAGCAAGAGGAAGAGCAGGGCAGTTAAATAAGTAAATAATCCCAACCTGGAACGTCTGGGTACTTTGGTTGCATCTCCGCTTCGGGCCCTCCGCCGGCCTGCCCTCCCGAGCCCTCACACAGGGCGGGCCTTCTCGGGCCGCGGGCTTCCGGGGAAGGACTCTGGTGCTGTAGCGACGAACCGCTCACAGTTCCATGAAGAGAGGAAGCTCCTGACTCCTGTGAGGTTCCGCTCGGCGAGGCTGGATGACCCGGAGAGGCAGGTCGGTCCGGCCCATGCCCTGGATCAGCGAAGGTCCTGCCAGCAGACGGCAGATGCTTTGCGTGTGTGACGTGAGCGCCGTCGGCCGGATCGTCCGAGTCCAGAACATCAGATGAAGCCGAGATGCGTCCGGTTTCGTAAACCGGTTCATCCGTCCAAGGGTCCGTTTGCGACCGGGGAGTCGAGAGGCGATTCGGTTGGGGCCCCGTGAGAGACGGCGGCCGTGCGCTCGGGACGCCGCTCTCTGCCGAACGGTCGAGGAGTTGGAACGATGGCCCTGTGCTGGCGGGAGTGGATGTGCTGTACTGCAGCTTACTTCCCTGAGAAGAAAAAATAAACGGTGGGTGACCTGATGAGAACGCGTCTGAACTCGGGTATAATTTACCACCAAGTTTTCAGCATTCATGTGCTAGGAGCCTCATTTATGCAGTATCATTTACTCTCTCTTCTTACCCCCACACTCACCAGTCCAAGACTAGTCCCGCCTGCATTTCCAACCCTGACAATTCAGGGCACTTTTCAAAAAGACACAACTCCAAAGTGTTTAAAAAGTGACACTTTTTTTTGCCTTTTTTAACAACTGCCTGTTTGGGTCAAGGTTAGATTTTCTTCTCCAACTGTCTTTTCAGCCGAGTGCACTGAGATCAGTGTCTTAACTTTTAATCTTATTAGCGATGCTTTGCTCCCACGCTCTGATTCACGGCTGCCATGGAGCTACGGAGTGGCGGAGGGGGAAAAAATCTGACACACACAATAACAAAAAGCAGGGCTTCTGTTTCTTTTCTGATAAGAGTCTTAAATACCAAACAGTTAGCTGCTTAATAACATCCACTGTAAACCGCACAGCCAGCCTGGCAGATCCAGCACAGAGGAATAAAAAAAGAGAGAGAAAGAGAGCGAGAGAGAGAGGGAGGAAGGAAAAGTTAATTTCTTGGCTGAGTGATTCCATCGCTAGCTGCAGGGCAAAGTAGAAAGTGTTTCGCTAAAGTAGCAATTGATTCTTCTATCAATCTGCAGCACACGCCTGCTCTTCCAAGGAATGTATTAAATATGAAAATCATATCCCGTTATCATGCTTCCCCAGCTTTCAGGCCGGTAAGCTCCCCTTAATGAATGCTGCAGCCTCAGGGACATGCACGCAGCCAGCAGTGGAGCGAATGCATAATGGAGTGATTCCTCCCATCTCTGTTCATTACAATATCGCCAGGCTGGAGGGAGGGAGGGAGGCACAGGGAGGGGAGGAGTGCCACACAGTCACAAGTGACTGCTCTAGACAGCATGCTCCAAGTCATTATGAGCTGTCTTCCACATTTCATCTGAAAGCGCTCGTACTGCTTGAAGTGAGGGAAAGAAGCAGCTACAGGCTTGAACTACATCGGTGGTACGGTCAGAGCGGGTTGGATTAGACACCTGCGCCATCACAGATACGGCGAGGGAAATGGACAGCCTCCACCCCCAAACAGCCCCACCCTGATTCCACCGAGCCATCCACATAATGGTGACTTCCACATCCACATAATGGTGACTTGTGTTTCACAGGACTAAAGACTGAAACTAAGGGTGTTTTTGGTGGTTGTTGTTGTAGACACAGCTAGCTATTAATAACCATTTACTGTGGCTATGAATTGCTGTGTAAAAGGACTTTATGTGGGCAGTGGTTTTCCATGACTCATAGCTAGTACAAAACAAGGGTTAGGGTTAGAAAATTTGGTAAAAACTACCACATTAAAATACCCACAAAAACCACCAAAATCACCATTTGAATCTTTTTCAAGAGCTTTTCATAACCGCGTGTAACACGAGTTGGTTTAAAGGTTCATGTATTGATGAACTAAAGGAGCAATGTGAAGTTACGAGTAAAACAGCAGGTACCTGAAACAGCACTTCCCCGATTGCTTTGGGTTATAAGTTAATTTTGAGATTTTGAACGATACCCTACAAAGTATGTCTGCTGAAGAAGAAGAATTGCAGACAATGAATTTGCTAATCCATCTTCCTTCCAACTCTTTTTTTTTGTTTTGCACAATGTGAAAATGGCAGCTATACTTTGGATTAGATCCTTTCACAGAATCAGTTTCATCAAAAGCTGACAGATAACTTTGTAATTGTACAGCAATTTGTAATCCTAGATGATGACATCACACATCTCTCATACTTTTGGTGCTGCTTCTCAACTCTCCTCTTCTTGTTCTCCTCCAAAATCTCGTAACGTGAGTTCTATATTCTAGCTGTGTGGAATTCCATCAAAATTACTAGGTCCACGTTCATCTTACTCATAATGTAAAATCATACCACGTTCTGATTAAAACCAGCGACAAAGCCTTGTCGAACACTTTTTGGTCGGGTTTTGAAAACTGGTTGAGTTTGAATGGCCACATGAATGTACATGTGTTAAATGTTCGATGATCACTACAGAACATGCTCAAAGCTGCACTGCGGAAACAAGGCGGTGGAAACAAGACGGTGGAAACAGCGAACACGAAGAAAAGAGAGGCAAAAAGAAGGCTTCCACTTATCATTGAGACTGTAGTGTCCCCCAGTGTGGGTATTCAGCTCTCTGAGTACCCTTAACACTGCCTGCCAGGGCTCGTAATCAATTTTGTGGTTAGCCAGACTGACTGGCCTAATCCAAACTTCAATTAAAAAGCCTAATGGTAGCACAGAGGAGGGTGGGATTACCTCCAGCCCCCCACTTCATCCCCCTAAGACAATAGCAGCTCTCCCCAGAAGCAACATTTTGCTTGCTAAGCACAATCTGTTATCTGTTTGCAATGACTTCCAAACCAGCAATAACAACTGTAGTGGACATGAAATTATAATTATATAGGCAAATGTTAGCACTGTTGAAATTGGAGTGGAAAATGGTGGGAATGAGGGGGAGAAATAACCTGGACAAGAGAAGGAAAGCTGTCAGTGCTGCAAGGCACCCATGTGATTTAACAACTTCATTAACTTTAGCACGACAACTTCTTAAACAGGTGTCTGTTGCAATTGGGAATACGGCTCCCATATCAATAACATTAAATAACCTGAAAATAATACACAGTTTCTTTAATTAGAAACAATCCAAACACAGTGAAATTGAGAGAGATAGTATACTTTCAGAAAGGGAATAAGCCAGAGGTACTAGAGTGTCTGAATAGTAGGCAATTAATTTGGGGTAGTGTAATTAAACAAATTGGCAAATTTGATATTAAGCTGTTGAGAAGTGTTCAGTTTTACGCGATAATCGACCACAACTATTGTTTTCTTTTTCCTCATTTCCTTTCAGTGACAACTGGCAATGCGAGAGTGTTTACAACTGTTACTAAACAAAAAATGAGCGTAAACATTCAATCAACAGATGAGAATTAGACAATGATATTGGATTATAGAAAGCATGCTAATTGAAGCGTACTGTGTATGTGAAAAATGTCTGGTTTCAGGGCAATTAGCTATTATAAAGAACATATTAGACTAGATACGTTACTGACATTCGTACGGACCACAGCACACAAAACTAATCACAGATGAAATATGTTCTAAGACCTAGAAAAAAATATGTTATGGAAGTTTCTGATAGCTTGGTTTAACAAAAATGCAGCAAGGAAAGAAATCACCTTTGTGACAAAATAACCAAAACACATTTAAAAAAGGTAAAAGTTAATTACAGATTTATTGGGTCTGGTCTGTGTAAAAGCATATCATTCAAACAGAAACCTGTGTAGTGGAGATACGAGATATTGGTTATATTTACTCATCAGTGCTCCACACAGTAGGACAGCACAGCCAGAAAAAAACTACTCAACACTTTACCTTTAAGTGATGCAGTGCACTGTAGTCAATGGTGAACTCTTTCACATTTGATTCCAGGCTCTCGACACTTCTGAGGAGCTCAAGATTGCGAGCTTTTGCTCGTTGCTCTCTCTTACAGAGCTCCCTGTGACAGTGCCGCAACTTGACAAATTTTAGCTTTGCTCTACAAAAAACAAAGAAATTAACAAATCCCGATCTCCAGGTCTGGAAAAGGTATCATCTTGTATTGGTGAGCATTAACAGTATAAGTAAAGAAACTTGATGAAGTATTTTTAATCGTAAGTAGTCAATGTCCATATGACTAAAACTGACTCGGACTCAATGAGGACAAAAACACCTGGTTATGATATTTTGGAGGTTGATACATTTGGTAATTTGTAAAATAAAGAAAAGCCAAAAAGAAACATTATATAGATTGCAAAGATGGATTCACAAACCTCATCATTCCTGCCCTAACATCATCATAATATGACTGCATTAATTTGGGTGGGCTGCATAAAATAGTAAATAGATAATAATAGATAATTACAGGTAACCCTCTAAAATATTGCCATTTTCACTCGTGGATATCTGACGGAGCAGCGTTTGACAGGGAATTTTTTAAGATTAAAAGATTTTTAACGTTTAAGTTTTGATTAGTTACTCCACAGGAAAATGAAGCAAGACACTCACAGCCTTTCTTCTGATCTTGAGTAGGCAAACAACTCTTCCTCCAACTCATGTCTCCTCTTTTCCCTGAAGTGCAAAATTTAGACATCAATAAGCCTATTTAAGGATTATAACCTGTGCTTTTGCATGACAACAAAAGCAATAGCCGTTAGATACTAAATTTAATGATTAACGAGAAGGGGACCTTTGGAGATTGTGTTAGAAAACAGAATGTCAGTCATTGCCCTAATAGACCAATGCACCTTGAACAAATATATTCGAAACAATATGTTTAAAACAGGCAATGCCCTTTGCCTTAAACATTACTTTACTTTTAAACTACGGAAATGTGGACAGGCCGGACAGCGAAAATCACCAAAATACTAACATAGTTAAGCAGCTAGATAATAATCTTTTAACTGTTCATTGCGTGAGCTAAGACAGCTAACTAGGTAGCTAGCTGTCTAGCCAACTTTAATCAACCTCATAAAAGAAACCTGACTAACTAGATAGCTAACTAGATACCTACCTAGCTAGCTATGAAATGAATACAAAGCTAGCTACTTAGCTGGCTACCTAGCTAGTTAATTGATAGCTATTTCGCTAGTTAGGTTCGTAACGCAAACATCATAATTTTTGTGGAACAAAACAAAAGCTATATTGCTATCTGACCACACGATAAATTGGCTATAGACGATTCAGCGAGCACCTAAACTGTTAGCTGTGCTAGTTAGATTAGCTATTCCGCTAGATAGTTTCTTCCCGGCATACTAGCTCGACCAGTACCGAGAGCGAACGTGCACAAATGCTCCTACTAAATTTGACTCGCGGCCTCAGTAGAGACACTTACCGGCTTTTTTTATATTTTAGCGAATGAAGCTAAAAGTACTCACCTTTCGTGTAAACTCTTTTGAACAGACGCAATTGTGTCATAGTATTCGGTACTGCAGAAAGCCATTACAGATCTGCACCTGCGTCCGCCTTTACCCTTAGTACACGAGAACCGAATGTTTACACTCGTTGCCATATGCACCACTACCCATACACCCTTGGTGTAAACAAGGAGGCACGCTGTGACGGATATCTCGAGCACAAGTCTTAAAATGAAATCTGTGGCTACGTTCGAAATCGCTCCTTATTATAGAAATAGTGCACTATATGGCGTGCCGGCCATTTTGTAGTGTTGTTTGAATTGTCAGTGATTAATCTGAATCACTCTAGTGCACTATAAAAGGCCCACGAGGCACTGCGGATTATAGTGTACATCACGCTTCGCACACAGTAATCCAGTGCGAAACAGAAAAATAAACTGCCTATTTATTTTACCTCAAATTTAGGTAAAGTAGTTAGCTAGGTTAAGAGCAGAGCAATCAACCTCATTAACTAGTTAGATAAACAGCAATATCCATGGTAATGAATAAAACGTGAAATAATATAAACTTGCATGTATTTATATACTAGGTAGCTAGCTAGGTAACGAGGACGCAAACCATAACCTATTAGACATGTACTACATATATTTCTTTGTTGTAAAATACCACGAATCGGTTTATTATTAAGAACGTTATTTATTTATTTAAACAGAAATTCCTGTTATAAATGTTGACCCTATGTGTGACTCATGTTGAACCTTTCCCAATAATGTCAACAGTGGCTGGCCATCCTAGACCCACAGAGCTTCCTAACATCTTCAGTACTGGAGTTGCACAGAGAAAGATTGGTGCTTGAGTTTGCCTGTCGTACAAAGCTCTACTTTGTGAGTCCCATTTCATCATATCCTTTTCCAATCATCTGCCCTGTGAGCCACTATGAGAGCCCATCCACACACTCTCCTTTGTGACCCTAAGTCCAGGCAGCAGGTAAACATCCCGATTTCCTTGAAGCCATGGTTCAGAAAAATAACTTGCTGAAGAGACTACTGACCTTCATCAAAAAGAACTACCACTGTTTTCTGTCGCTCATACAGTGAAAAGGAAGAAGCTGAATGTTCCAGGAGCTCATTGGGCTTTTCTGTCAGAACAGGGGCAAGTAACTGTTAGATTCTCAGTGCATGAAGGTAAGTGTCTCTCAAGTCGATAGAGGTGAGAGAGGGGCATTGACAGGTATACGGAGGTGACACTATTGGCTGCAAGTTGTGATTCAGTTTCTATAGTAATCTTCCGGATTTTCACAGTTTCACCAAGATGGGATAGAGAGAATTTGAACCCACTTACTGTAAATTGCTCTCCTTTTCTGGCATCTAATAATATATGTGTGTAGCTTCTTCCATTTCCCAGCTAGCCTGTTTTACTATAATAGAATTCTCTTCAGAGAGGGCATGGTGAAATCACTGGCCCTGGAATACTACTGCCATTTACTTGAGTTCAGGAGTAATGGAGGTAAAACGGCAAGAGGTCAGTTTTAACAAAAATGCCAGAATATATTGCTCTGCTGTTTAACAGCCCTGTTCATTGGCGATTCAGATTGATGCTGATTGTCATCAGAAATATTTAGTTCAGTAACATGTTCCATGACAATTATTGATATATTGTTATATTAAATGTTTTGTAGTATTTCACATAACCCGAAGGTAATCAAAGTAGCACTGACATAATTTTTTTTGACATAATTCACAATATACTGCATCTCAACTACCATGTATGTATGGTAAAGATTAAATAAAAAGCAAAGATAAATCTTAATGTCAGTTTGTTGATGTTTGTTAATGCTTTGTCAGTAAATGTTCAGCATGTCATATTTGGTCATGTTCTGGCTGAAGAACAAGCACATCTTACTGCAGAACTCCTCCCCAGGGAGAGATCAGAACTCATTCTGGGGACAAATGTCAATTTGGCGCATCATAGTTTGGGAACAACCACCTTACTGTGGCATTGTTTACCAACACTTTGTTACACACATCCCTCTGAGTCTTGTCATGTTTTGACAGCTGATGCCCCTGTATGTTATATTGCTATCTCATATAACTGAAGTGATTTTGATGCCCCCCCCCCCCAATGTGGTCTCTAACCAGGCAATTTCGCCAATTCTAGTCCCATCAAATTGCTCTTTAGCTGTTGAACCAGGGAGTTTTGCTGTGCTTTTCACATGCTAATCTCCCCCATTCATGGTCACTCTGTGAGGCTATTTGTTGGCTAATAAAGCCTCTTGTTTGCTTCCTGCATGTATAATTGATATTGTTACACAGCTCTTTGTTTGAGCAAGACAGTGCTGAAAGGCACTATTTTGGAGGTGATAACAGTGAGATTTGAAATGCCGTTCTTCCTCTGACTGTCAGCACAGCTCCCCTGAGATCTAAAACCATCATTCCATGACAAACATGTCAGTCACTAAGCATTCAGGTTTAGATATTGCTCATAAGGATGGGGGGCAAGAAAACAGGGCACTTGAGTTGAGTAAAACTGAAAAAGAAAAGTAGACTTTGTTTTTAGCACAGTTTTAGTTGTTTGTTGGTGGTTTGGGTTTAGATGATTGCTGAGAACTTCTTATATATTTATAAAATGTAACATTTCTTCTTCTCTCCCACCTGTTCTTGTGCATCCTAAACTAACCTCCTTAAATAATCTGACCATGTATTTTCTGCAGTTCTGTAATATATTATAGTAGGTTCTCAGATGATTGCTCTTAACCTTTATTTAGAATTAGGCTCCTGGGGTATGGTTAACAGCGGGAGGCATACATAGGATACTTTTATCTTAAAACAATTTAAAATATTTTTTGTTCTATCTCAAATTATAAATGCATAGAGAAATGCACTCTATTTTCTTGTGCTTGTATCATTTAGATTGTTCATATTTTGCTCTCCCCTCTCTGCCAGTGTGTGTTTTCCCTCTGATACTGTATGTAGGGTAATTGATATGCCTTAACAGAGGTCAGAATTTGCATGTGAATTAACAGCAGTAAACTGAATTGAAATTCTGGGCACATCACAAATTATTCCTTTAGACCTTTGTTTCCGTGCCTGGGAGATCCACAGTGCAGCCATGAAGCAGTCAGAAACATCTGTCTGTTCAATAATTTGATAAACAGCTTATACAAATAGTCTCCAAATTGTCCTAGCTAAGGGCTCTTTTTTTGTCTACAGCGTAAATTCTGGAACCCTTTGACTCAGCTGAATGTCTTCCTTGTCTTTTCTGGCCATTTTATTTTATTCTCATGGCTGTTTCTCTTGATCATGTTTCTAAAAATTGGGACCAAGAGTGAATGTAACCAGGATTTCATTTAAAGCAATGTAAAAGTCCAGAGAGAAAGCAAAGGCCCTGTGCATTCTATTGTGAGCAACACCAAATGGGCTATGCTATAGCTGTATTTGATCACCCTTCACTCAAATATCAAATACTTTGCAGCAGATAAATTACTTCAACAGTAAATGCTGGATATGTAGCCAACCAGCGGAACCAATCTTTCAGCAAGCAGAAAATAAAGATTTTTTTCCCCCTATATGTGAGTAAATTGTCTCTATGAGGCTCAAGAGAGTCCCAGAGCAATTGCAAATGAGGTGAATTAATTTTTATTCTGAATGTATTCTACATCAGAGTATAAAAGCTTTCAAGTTCTTTGTGTTAATTCAATGGTCACTTGTTTTATAATAGGTTTATGCCATCAGGAAAGTGAATTTGACCAAGCTTTTATCATTGTTCCAACAAATGGACACTCATGGTTAGCATCATTGAGGTATCATTTTGACACAGACATATCAAAAAGGTTGAATATGCAATTTACAAGTAATGATCTGTGTTCTTAATATGAAAACTTGAAAACATTTTAAAATCCGTAAGAAAATCAAATTCAGCGTAAGCATGCTTATCATTATCTGAGAAGAACATCTCTGCATCATTATTAATTTTATTTTTAAGGTGGAACTCCATTTTTGCAATCATAAAAGTTCCCTAAGATGTTTAATAAAAGGGGTCTCTTGAGAACTGGTTATCTTTTTGACTCGATGTTGACTGAAAATGTGAATATTGCAGTTTGAGATATAATTTCAGAACATTTGTGACATTTTAAAACTGTTTCAGCATATCTGTACATAGTGATATTTGCATGGTCATGTAGAAATATTCTTGTGTGCATTATATTCATGTGACTGGTTCTGGGATGTGTGTGTCAGAGAGGGAGATAAAAAAGAGAGAGAGGGAGAAGCAATTAGTGAAGTGCTGTCAAGTGGATAAAAAGGTGCGAAACCCTCCCTTTTTAAAATTTGTGTTAGAAACGTTAATAAAGTAAAATGGAGTGGGGCTTGACGAGAAGCAGTCCTCTGAAAGCTTTTCTTCAAAGCCCAAGATTAAGGGGGAATTGGACACAGCCTGTCTCCCAAACAAACGTCAAGACGTTGTGTCACCCATGCCAGTGACAGTAATTGTCACTCTCCAGTAGAAGAATTCAAAGTTGACTTGCAGAATAGATGACCTCTCTCACATTTTGAATTGACGTGGTATAAAGCTAATTTAAAAACAAAGGCCTCCGTAGGTTGGGGATGTCATTGCGTCTAATTATGAGAGATAATTTGAAATGCCTCTGGAAAACATGCACTGGTAAATGTAAAGCATTTTAATTGGGCCAAATTGATCAGAATGGAGAGGACTCTGCTAAAAGCATGCAGTGTCACCAAAGGTAACCTGCATAGACTCTACCTAGTAACACCTAGGTGTAAAAGCTGTCCATTACTGGAGAAATATGAAAAATTAAAAATTAAAAAGATAGTCTAGTGCAGACATTGCTTGCAGTAATACAAATGTCATTTAATTAGTTTTTCTCATTCCAGTTATATATCAGAGTTCAAATAAAATGGATGGTCTAAATTTGTCACTTATGTCTACGTCATTTTGGGTACATTTCACAAAATTGGTAGCCTGCTAATATCTTTCATTCTGTCATTTATTGTCCTCTGAGATAAGAATATCTGGTTATGTTTCCTAATATTTGTTTACTTAAAATAAAATCGCAGGAGGAATTCATGTTCAAACAGGCAGCACAAGATACAATTTTTTGTTTATTTCTACCAAATAAAAACCTAATATATTCACTTTTCCAGTTTCTCCAGATATAAAACATTACTAGTTGTATGTATATGTGTAGAAGTAGAACAGGAAGACAAGGTTTGCTGTTCTGACACTACGGATGTTTAGGAGCATGGGAAATTTTGGTTGCCTTTATCAGAATATGCAGAGTAATGTTAATATGGGCAGTGTTAAGAACAAAACGTTTCAAGAACATGGCTCTTGACCCGCTTATTAAGGGAAAAATATTAGCTAAAACAGTACTAGCTCTCTTTGTTCATGTGAAGGATTGCTTTTAATCTGTGTTGCCAAAGGACATTCAGGGGTGTCTTTTGCATAAGGGAAATACATCTGTGGGAGATACTGGACTATGATGGTCACACATGACAGTCACAGTTTTCATACAAGGAATGTGATTCTTTTCTTTGAGCGGTGCCCAAAGCTGGCTGTGTCTCAAATCACAACGGTGAGTCACATATGTTTTATGAATGAATGTCACGTTGGGTTAGTTTATTGCCCAGACGTTATTAAGTCTGTTTGCAATGTAACTGTGACACATTTTACAGTACCGGTGTTTGCAGCTTTACCTCCCCTCCTCTGCTCCTGTCTGTGTGGAACTAGAGGTAGGGAAGTAAGACGACTCCACCTTGTGTTTCCTCAGTGACTAGCTTAGGCTAACGCTAAAGCTGTACTCTGTTCATAGTTGATTTGTTATTTGTGTGTTTCATTAGTATCTGGATAGTATCCCGGTATAATTTATCCCAATTACATTTACACCTTTCATTGAAGTGTCTCCACAGTGACGGGAAGAAGGAGATTGTTGTTTGACACTCTTGACAATAGTGAAGAAGTCGTCTCTGTCACTCTGAATTTAGCAGGTCAATGTCAGTACTTTCCTGAGGATGATTTGGGTACAAGAAAACACTCAGCACCACTGGCAGATATCAGAATCTATCGGAATATCAATAAACAGGGCAGACATTTACTTCTGCTTACATAGATTTTATGTGGATACAGAAAAGAAATTAATTTACACTTGGGTAGAATAAGGTCAAAATCCATCCCTGACCAGCACTGAATGTGGTTTGTGAGGTCCAGTCACAGTCTGACGCAAAAAATTGCGTTGGGCTCTCCTTGGTTTTGAAGCAGGTAGTGAAATGTGATTATGAAATAATAAACTCATGTTAATGCAAGCTTTTTAAAGGACCAGGGAGATGTGCAAAGACGTGTGTCATGGGTGAGAGGAGTAAACATCAAACATCTTGTCTTTTCCACCATTCCAATATATCAAACAAAATAGAACCAGCTTCAAGGGTATGGGAGAAAAACATATAGAGTCCCACAAGAGTGCCTGGTTTTATGAAAAATAGTTACCTCAAGACTTTTGTCAAGTAGTAGTGGTATTCTGGACCTTGTGAACTCATTGATTCAGCTGTTATTTTTGTGCAGGCAGCGGTTCAGTCTCAAGTGCTGTCTGACGAGACAGTCATGCACTGTGTGTTAAACAAAGCACTACAAAAAGAACAGTGCCTTATTGTCTCCATGTTTCCACTCTGCTAATGGTAGATATCTCACGTCATGGTGGATGAATTTAAGACTTATTTGCAGAACTATAGAGACAGAGTAAGCAGAAATCATTGCACACACAAGAAACACATGAAGGATTTGTCTTAGTTTTGTTAGTAATTTCAGTAGAAGATGGTGCTGGCGTTAAGTTTATATTACATAATTAGATTTACTACCTGACTTATTTGCTTATTGTTAGGTTGCGCATCTTAGCGCTTGATTTCCAAATGACATTATTTGTGACAGATCTCATGTGAGTTTATAACATTTAGGTGTAAAGTCTGATAAACTGAAGGTTTCAAATGTTGGTTTATCCAGTAGTTGGTTCATCTACACTCTTGTACTACATTATGAAGAATTGATTATTCTGTTTATGGGCAATAAAGATTAAATGCAACTGAATATAGTTTGAAAGGTATTTTAAATACTTATCTAAGTCTTTAATAGTTGGGCGTTTTTATATTAGTTCGTCTTATGTTATAGTGCAGTTCTGCATCTCACTTAGAATGTGATCTTAGAAACATTACTTTTTAGAAAATTATTAGCGCAAATACAAAAATCAACACGTAATAGTGAATAGTTAAATAGTCAACACGTGATATTTTACATGGCCGATAAATGCTTTGAATAATCAAGGTTGATTTTAAAAAAGAAGCATGGGGAAAGTGTGTAACCTAAACAGTATTGGCTTTATGGAAAACAAGTAGCTAGAGGTTTTCCAATTTTTCTGTTTTGGTTTTGATGTCCCCTGTCATGTAAAACCACACAGTTTGGGCTACCTGCTCTTCACCACCTGCTCTTCACTATGGAATTTTGTTCAAGTACATTGTGACCCAATTGAAAGAGATTTCAGATGACTTCAGAAGAAAGGTTGTTGAAGCTCCTAAGACTAGAAGGGGGTTTGTAGTCAGGCAATTTACAGTCAGAAGAAATTCAGTGGCATTTCTACTCTCTCCAGCAGTGCAAAAGCACACGGTAGAATTCTCAGCTAAAAAAACCCCTCAGGAAACATCTAAGGATCTGCGGGTATCATGAACTGTGCTCACGAGTCTATAATAAAACCACTGAACAAGTCTGGTTTTGTGGGAGGTTACTACAGAGAGAAGCCACTGTCTTCTAAAACGATCCCACTTGTCTCATGTTTGCAAAGGCCACTTGGATGTTCCATAGCACCACAATGTTCTTTGGACAGACGAGCCAGAAGGTGGACCTTTTGGTAAATGTACACAGCATTATGTTTGGAGAAAACAGGACACTGCATACCAGTATAAAAACCTCATCCCAGCTCTAAAGCATGTTGTAGGAAGGACAATGGCGTGAAACCACTTGGCTGTATTAGGAGATTGTGATGCTTGAAATCACAGAAGGTCCAAAGAATGACAAGTTGTAACAATAAATTCTACAGTAGGAAATGTTGCAGCATCTTTCTATGATCTAAAGCTCAAAAGGGGCACATGTAACAATGCACTGACCTAAACACTAGAAGAAAGAAGCAATAGAGCGGCTAAATCGGAAGCATTTCTTTGTATTAGCCTGAGTGCTGACCTTACTCACGATGAAATCCTGTGGCTTTGCCCTTGAGCGGAGCAGCCTGTTCAGTCAACACATTCCATAAACGTACATGGGGTAAAAGTACTTCATAAATACCGTGCTCTCATCAGCAGCTATAGAAAGTGTTTTAGACTGAGGTTATACATCGGCAAGGTAATAATTAAATGGGCTTACATGCTGTCTCCTATAATGGTACTGTGACACTATGTAATGTATGTTGCTGGTTAAATAACAGTTCCTTTCCTTAATATTAATTTGGAGTAAAATCAAATCAAATTTAAGAAGCCATTCTTGAAGAAGTATCACGTAAAACTACACGTGAATACACTTGTTTTTGTTTTTGTTTGTTTCTCCTTTGCAGCAGCATGGTGTAGTAACTATTGACCTGCACTGCAGACCCAGACCTTGGTAATTGTAATGTCAACTCCATAGCCTGCTGTTTCAACTGCATTATTTACCCCACAGCTCAACTCTGCTCAATCAGCTCCATCCCGAATGTCCTATTTGACACCATGACCCGCCTTTAAAAAAAAAAAAGAGCTCTGGGTTTATACGAAGCAGTGACTCCAGGCAGCATTGATTTGTGCGGCTGTGAGGATGCGTTCGCATCCTCACTCATTGCGGGTCGCCCTCGGCTGACACCACCACTGGAAAATGCGCTTATGTGGGCTTTGTCTCCTAGGTCAAATTATCTTCTCTCAGCACAATCTGAACTCCATCTCCAGTGGATGGGATCAGGCTGGGTGCCGCGTCCTTCCTATTAAGCCATGTCAGTTATATAAGGCAAGCACATATGATGAACTCAGTCACCAGCTTGCCTGCCTCCAATATCCCCATAACATAGCATGCATATTGATTGCAGAATGTGCCTTTGAGAGACCTTTTTTCCCCCTATATCCATGAGGAGCATGAGAATCGTGTTACTGTGCAGCTGATTAGAAAGCTCATGCATAGGAAATCACACGTCCAGTGCCTCTACTTCTCCCCCATCTGCCCGCAGTGCAGGTGAAAACAATTTACACATTGGTGGGCTAATGGATACATTCATGGATAGCAGTGAGCGAAAGGAAGAAAAAGAGAGAGGGAGATACAGGGAGGGGGAGAGAGAGTGAGGGGCAGTAATAGGCTGAGGCCAATGCAGGCCAGGAGCCCTGGTCAAACAGACACTGCGGATAGTAGCGTATCGGATAACATCTAATCGGATGGGTCGCGCGCTAATGAGTGCGGTCGTGCCCTGCCAATGCTAGCTTTTGGCCTGTGCTAAAGACACTCGTAAACAATTCGGCTGCACACGCTTCAAACACGGCTGTAATGTGTTGATTCAGCAGGTAATGAGCTGCTCCCAGAATCGATACCCCCACCCGACACCGCACCACCGCCCTACACCGCGCTCTCTCCTGCCCAGGCCCTCTGGAGCAGAGAGTTGCTAGCAGAGTTCACTACTGGCCCCTCCCTCCGTGACCCCTCCACTGCAGTAAGGACAGAACACTGTCTGAAGAGGACCATTCTCACACTGCAGAAGGCACCCGAGTGTCAGAACTTTCATTCGCGGGCGAGCAAATGAACAGGCAGGCGCCGCATGCTAATGAGGCACAGGCTATTTTCCACCTTTTTTATCTGCACATTATGCTCTTGACTCTGGAGAAGGTGGGAATTAGGTTGGACCTCAGTGTCAGGCTGCCTGATGGCTGTGCTCAGAAAAACTGGTAATTGAAGCCGATGGCTGCCGCGGAGGAGGCCTGAATTTGGAAATAAACAGTTTCAAGCATGGCACGTCATTTCTGGAGAGATGGCAGGGGAATGGAAATGAGCTGTCTGGCCCTAATGTGCTCACACAGCAGGAAAAAAAGGAGGGGGTGGGCTTTGTGGATGACAATTTCACTCATTAGGACTTCAATGCAGCCATAACACCAGGGAGCCTTGGGACAGTAAAATCAGAGAGGGCAATTAAGGGACGTCCCCTAAACGAAATGCAGATGGTATGTAAAAAAAGAAGAAAAAAAAATCTTTATGTTGTTGTAGATTCACCTTGTTAGATACATGTAATTGTTTTGAAATGGGGTGTGGAAGATGGTGTAGAAGCCTAGTAGCTTTCCTGCTGAGTTGTTTTATTTTTTATGTCAGACGTGGACCTTTGTTTATCATTATTGTTTGTGTATTAGCATAATGGGAAGTGTGGACCAATTATTTCTCCTCCTGTTGGCAAAGTTACTTATTTGTCTTTGCTTTCTAAGAGTCAAGGCTGGTTGAACATCTTCATCTGTGTTTTCTGTGTGTGTTTGTGTGTGCGCATACGTGCACGTGCATGTTTTTGTGTGTGTGTGTGTGTGTGTTTGTCAGGTTGTTTTTTAGTGTGCCAGCATGATACCATACTTATTGTTTACACCTGTTACATAATGTCGCACAGATTCCAGGATCGTAATTAATGTTTCAAAATGAGGCAATTATCCAAACACAGCCCTCTTCATCCAGACGGAGGCGAGAGCAGCCTGCTTCTACAGCATATGGTAGTTAGGGAAAATAGGCCTTTTTCTGCCTATTGTTCTACTCTGAGTGCAGAAACTTTAAACCTCGTGTGTTGAATAACGAAAGCTGTTGCTGGAGCTGTGGCCTTTCCGCCCCATTCCTACACAGCTCCCAGCTGAGGACCCCCACGCTGCTGCCAACCTTCTCCAGCGGTCTCGCCTGCAGCCCGCCGGGAAGCTGCCTGGATCCACTGCGTTGCCCCTTCTCTGAGACCAGCCAGTCTCTCTTTCAATTTCCACTGGATTATCAGCAACAATGTATTTCAGCAGATGTGTAGCCCCTCCCTCACCCCTCCTAAAATCCTGCTCCCTTTTCCCATGAAAAGGAAAACTCATCTTCTGTTCTCTCTCTTTTTTTTTTTTTTAAATTCAACTTCCATGAGCAGAATGAGTGTGTCATGCATACACTAGTGACCCGAGCTGTTTCAGACTGCCACTGCGCTACACCACAACACCCGACACTCCCCAAATTGACTCGGAGCCGTTAATCCCTGTTGCTTTTTAATATGGTGCACCAGAGCCGAGCCCCGGGCCCCGGCGTGCACAGCCGTGAAACCTTGATGTGCTGCGAGAGACTGCGGGGGGTTTTCTCAGCTGGCAGAGCCTTCATGCGCATGAATAAAACCGAGGCTTACCAGCCTCCCTGAGCAGCTAACACACAGCACCGGGTCCCATTCGATCTGTTTTTAGGGTGCTTGGGAGGAATAGCATCCCCCTCCCCTTTCCCCTTTCCAACGGAGGCGAGAATGTTTGAGCTTTACTGAGCCTGTATTTTTGTCCTAGTTATTGTGGTTTTGAGATCTTCTGTGAACTTATGCTGTTCTATTTGCTTATGCCTCAAAGAGGGCAATGTGCATTCAAACTGTGTGAAATTTCAGTACATAACAACTGGAAAAGCACATCATTTAACCATGCATGTTGCTAAGAATACTGCAGCATTGCTGTCATGTGTGTTTACATTGAATTTTATATCAGAAATGTTGATGATGTTATATTAGTTATATTTGTCACAGTGTGTTTTGTTGTTTCTGAACAGCATTTTAAAAGTCTCATTCCCAAACCAGTTCTTGTCTAACTCATGAAATTGCTTCAGTTATGCTTGTGCACCATCCTGTTTTATTTTTTCGGCTTATCGTACTCCCCGTGCACCTAACTAAACACTGCTGGCGTAGGTAAAGCAAACTATATGTCTGTGATCCCAAGAGCCTGGAGGATCACAAAGCCTCATGTGGTCCTTTTCCCAGCGAAATACCTTCAGCAGCTTGTGCAGAAACTGTTCAACTGTGTCAGAACCAGCTGCAGGCTGAATGACATCCCTCTCCTCTTCAGCAGAGAGACGGAGCGCAATTAGCCATGAGTGGTGCGCCGTTCTGCGCGGTCCCTGCCTGCAGACTCATTACCGGAGCCTGCTGGAGGAAGTCAGCCACTTATGGTGCCCGCTGCCCTGCGGCGCTGGCACTGGTCTGGCAGTGCCAGCCGCTGCCAGCCCAGAACACAGCTCAGAACACAGCTCAGAATTCCCAACACAGTCCAGCCCTGCCCAGACCAACCTTACCCAGCCCAGCCTAACCTTGCCCAGCCCAGCCTAACCTTGTCCAGCCCAGTCCTGCCTAACACAACCCAGATTTCAGGTCCCAACACAGCCCAGCCCAGCCCAGCCCAGCCTTACCCAGCCCAGCCCAGCCCAACCCTGCCCAACCCTGCCCAGCCCTGCCCAGCCCTGCCCACCCCAACCCTGTCATGCAAGCTTCTTTTTTTGAGCAAACATGTCCTTACTGTACTTTCTATTAATGCTAACTGTTTCTCTCATATCTCAGTCAAGTATTGCTGTTGACAGTGTAACATTTGGAACGTGAAATGCTTCAGTGATATTTATCTACTGTCCATTTAACATGTCCATGCAACATTCGTCCCTTATAAAACAACACTGAAGACGATTGAAGATTAAAAACACATGGAAGAAGAATATGACGTGAAAAGCTGAAAATACACAGTGACAAAAGTCAATTACGGTCTTTCATTGCTGACCACTTACCACTCTGACCACCATAGTTGTGTTGTAGTATGATCACCGTTTTTTGCTTGTAAACTTTGCACTCTTTCGTTTCATTGGCATGCGTTTGTTTTGTCTTTTGTGGACCTCGGCGGGGTGCTGCTCTCTCAGCTCCAGGCCAAATGAATGGCCAAGCTAGGATCTTCTGCAGCAGTCAGAGGATCAATTAAAGACAGGTTCAAACCCAGACTGGGCTGACCCAGCCGCCTGCGCCAGACACCGCTGCGTTTGCCGTGTGTGTGTGTGTGTGTGTGGGTGTGCACACACGCATGTGTGTGTGGTCTGCAGAAAGCCGCTCTCCTGCTGTGCTTATCTGTGTGTCGACGTTGTTTCATCTTCTGTGTGTTACGCGTGATCCGGTGCAGAAAGACGCTCGGTGAATCTCCCTGGAGGATGTGCTGCTAATATTCCACAGACATTATTGATGTGTTCAGTTCACTCTGCTCTTTAATCAGAGTAACCATTTTGTAATGGGCCCAGTATTCCTTATGCTCACCAAAATATGCTAACTTGTGTTTATGTCTGTTCAACGAGAGCTGTGTGCTGTACAGTTATATAGTTTATATAGTTATAGAGTTTATATAGTTGTATAGTTTAATGCAAATATTTCACTAGGTCGCCACAAGAATCTCATCATTTTCACTGATTCGTTACATGTTGGATTTAGCGGTACCTTTCAAACATATTCCTCTAGGGTATTTTTAATATTAACACCGCAGGTTGTGTGTATTTTCCAACTTAGGCGCAGGTTTTTTGAAAAGGAACGTTGGTAGTGGGAGCAACCGCACGGGTCTTTCAGGCTTCCAAGCTCACCTGGACAAAGAGAAAGAGGTTCAGTGTAAGGCCCCGTTCAGCGAGCAGCAGCGTTCAATGGGCAGCCGCTCGTCAATACCGGCCATATTACTGAGATCAGAGGGTTCAAGGCTGCTTTGGCAGCATAGGAAGATCTGCCCTTTTAAACTAGAGGGAAAGGGGCCTCTGCGGTAAAAAGAAAGTTGGAGCTCAGTTGCAGGGGGTGCTAGAGAGACTATTTGAAATAAACAGAAATATGATTTGAAAAGACAGGACTGGACAGCTGCGTTCTTCCTTTATCAGCCGAGATGTCACAGCGAGTCAGCGCTGGTGAAAAGAGACTGTCAGGCATTTACAAACATGGAACAAACGTGAGTCACTAAGGTCATGTGATCTGTGGAAATCTGCTGCTGGCAACAATCGAACATGAGAGCGTACACTTGCCCCAGTGTAGAAGAGTCGTGTCTGTGAATAGTTACTGGTATATATCAATCAGCGTGGATGTGCGTGCGTCTGTCTTGCTATGCTACTTCCTGCTTTCAAATTTCAGCCTGTGTAGATGCCCCATGTTTGTCTGTCCCAGTCACTTAACTACCTTCTCCTTGCCAATGAGAGACGACTCGTCTAAGTCCAGTCACCCTGCAGGAAGAAATGCCCACCTCTGATAACAGCACGTGCCAATAGGCAGCCAGACTGATGAGTTTTGTGGAATTTAGTGCCTGTCTTATGATTTCCAGTGTGGAAAATAATTGATGATTATGTAATATTTCAGCCCTTGCAGCAGTCATTGGAGTCCAGTCTTTGAACGGGTATAGTTCTTAGTCAATTAAATTCTGATTAGTGCATAACAAATCGACTTAATTCTAAACATGCTAATTAACAGTCCATGCTCTCACGCCAGTGGTTAAAAGCACTAGTAACCTCATGCGAGCTTCAAATGTACTGCTCTCTAAATTGCTTGTATGGGTTTCTTTGAAATGTTATATTTAATTAAATGAAAAACTGTAGCCAGGCAGAGGGCTAATGGAAGTTACATTATATGTAACAGATATGGTGGAGAATCACTTAGCCATCGTTAATGGATGCAATTTGCAGTATTTCCTTGCTGCTTCATTTTAAGAATGAAACAGTCTGTTTGAGAAAAATGATCTGATTGAAAATGCTTTAATTGAATTAGCAGTTTAACGGTGCTAACGAGAGGTGTTAATGTGCTAATAAACTGGCATAAATTGACCCTGCACGCATTGTTGTCTTCGTTTTCTTATTGCGACAATGCTGTCTTGCCTTTCGGCCGAGAGGCAAACACTTGAGTAAGTCTATACTGCAGTTTCAAGTAATATTCCATACTATCATAGCATCTATATATCTAAAGAATATCAGACAGTATTTTTTTTCCTGAGGAATATGACGGTGTCTTTCTTTTTAAACTGCAGCATTTCTAAACGACATTGAATTTCAAAGTAGCCGCTCTGAATGATCTAGCAATAAGCGTTCATCTCTGTTTAATTTGCCATAGCCCAGACACTTAAAAGATAACTAATCCCCCTGAAAAGCATTAAGAATGGCAAAAAGGACAAGAAAATACACTGAAATAATGCTAAAATAAATCCAAACGACTAAAGAGCAGCTGTTGGTTCACATGCATCACAACAGAGCCATCTAGTGTTTGTGTACTAATACTGAACACACTTTAAAGGTTTTAAAGGCTACCAACAGCAGCATATGTGTAACACCAGGATTGTGTTTATCCTGTACTGCTTGTGATTAGAATTCCAATGGAATGGTGGTCAAACTCCAGGACAGGTGGCCAGTTTCAGAAATTAACTATGAGCTCCAATAATATATAACCTTTTTATGTATATATTTTCTTAAATCTATTTCTTACCATTGTAACACAATTCATTAGTAAATTTGCAATAAATTATTGTTGTAAGAAGTTTAGAAATATATTAGTAATTATCACTTTGGAATGTTTGTAAATTAGGTTTGACCAAAACGGAAGTAGTAAAGTATTTTAAAAGTTGGTTAAGGGCGCCCCCATCTGGCCACAAATCTAATCAGTATCTGATGCACAGAACCGCACGAAACTGAACGGCCTCACCTAATAGCTAAGAAGACAGCCAGCCTTCGTGTGCATACTGTTCAATGGGGACCTGCATACAATCATTAAACAAGCATTTGTGAGACTCAGGAGTAAAATTAAATGTGATGTGAAGAATATAAATTACCTTGAAAATACCTTTTAATTACAGGATGCTTACATATACTGTATATAGCATACATACTTTTACTAGTGTTATTCATTATGATGGCTTTTTAAAAATTAGGTTCAGCGTTGAATTTTTTTAATTACATTTTATAGGATTGTTTTGTCTTCTCTTGCACTGTCGTTTTTTTCTTCCCTCCCTTTCCCTCTCTCTTTCTCTCTGTCTTGTGTGAATTTTAGACTCTTTAAGACTGGGAGGCAGTATTTAAAACATGTATAGAGAGCAACAGTTGTTTTGGACAGGCTCTGTCTGAAGAGTGGGGCAACCTGCGTACATTCCTTTCATTTACAGCCCTGCTCCTGAGCCATTTTCTTTTAGCGCAGGGCTATTCTGTTTGGGAGTATAGAAGTCTATTAGGTGAGGTGAAATTGCACTGATGGACACTGAGCGCTCAGAATCAGCTGCTCAGTAAAGGCTCCCTAATTGCTTAGCAACAGTGTTTCAGACCTCTCATTTGAGATCAAGAGTTTACTGGACTGAAGACTCCGCTTTGGAGAAATAGAGCTTGCACCATTAGATAAGACGGGGGAAATGGGCTATATCTCCATCCGCAGGGCCCCTCCCCTCCCGCTCCCCTGCTCTCTCACGCCCGACCACCACTGCCAAACCTCGGCGCCATGATTATGTTACCTTTCAAATGGCTGATGTATTCAGTTCAGTAGATTATTCTCTGTCATCTCAGTTAATTGAATTCTGTCCATCATATTTGGATGATTTTGCATTTGCATAAAGGTTAGAGTGGTGAAGAGTGTCAAACTTCAATTTAGACAATGTCACTCAAATAAATGTACCACTGTATCAGCCCAGGCAAGGTATTAAAAGAGTCTGGCAGAAATTCAAATATAACATGCTGTATTGTCATGGCAGGAGACTCACATATACATGCAAATATAAATATGAAAATGGCTAATATAGGGTTTTGGGATGGTGGGTGGTGTGTGCATCTATGTGTAGGGAACGGTGCCCGTTTTTAGTCATCTGCTCCTACTGGATCTCTATAACAGAGAGTGAGTGGGCACTGCAGTCCTCTATCTTAGACTAGAGCACTCAACAAGACTGCTCTCACTCCCCTACTCATCCTCAAGTGTCTTAACCCTCCAAAATCCAGAGAGCCGGGGGAAAACACTGCAGCACGATCGGAGGTTAAGTCCCACACCCCACCTGAATCCTTGGCCATGCCTTTAACTGCAGTAGCCCTCGTCATCTATTCAAGGCTTCTCTCCTTGTCAACCAATTGATAAACCAGCATGCCTGTGAAAGAGAGAGCTATAAAGACACATCAACCACCCCCCCCTCCCCCAACATCCCACCCCGGTGCTGCAAATAGAGCAAGGACTTAAAAACATCCCGGCCTGTCTGGAAAGGAGATCTGCTTTAGTGTCACATTAAATAAGCATGCTTCCATATCCAATTACCTTTTGATGGAGCAAATTGATTTGTGTTCCTTTAGTGGCAATTTTCACATTAGCCCCCCTTTCACATAAACATCCTTTGGATTGTGTGTGTGGCATCTGCCAGGCCACGCAGCACTAGCTCTCGCGCCAGAGGTAGAGCGTGTGTCACTTAGTCAATACAGAGGTGCCGGAGACGGAGGGACGATTAGAGTGCTTATCTCCTTTCATAGGCGCTGAATGGCGCCTGAATTGAAGGTCAATATCTTGTGCTTCCCCGGAGCCGAGCAGGTACCTGAAGAGCACGGACTCGGCCTGCTGCTGAATCATCACCGCGGGAACCGCAGCTCCAGTCACGCCGCAAGAAAAGAGAATATTGAATGTCGGCCCAGACCGCGGGCGCTCTGACAACGCCAAAGGCCATTGTGTTTCCGTACATTTTTTTTCCAGCTCTGTGTTTTAACTGGGCCCATTGTGTGGGCTCTCTTTCAGTTGGGTTGCAAACTCTGCTCGTCTGATGACTCTTGCAGTAATGCACGTATTGATCTCAGTGCACAGAATAGAATAGCAGAGAAAGAGAGTGGGAAGCTGCCAACCGTAAGGCAGCTCAAAAAAATATTTTTTTTAAATGCGTCCTCGGACCTGAGATGGATACGAATTTGTTGCGTGTCAATTAATTAACACCATTAGAAGCTTTAGGCACACAGGCACAGGAATTCTTTCCTCAATAGGCCATCTGTTTGAGGACGTTTTCAAGGCTGTGTGTTATTGATTACATCACCTTTTCTCTGGACACACACGCCATGACAACAACTCAGAGTGGCCATGGAATTCGAAGCATATTCAAGCAAGGTTATTTTTATTTATTTATTTATTTATTTATTTGTCAGTCAAACATTAAAATCTAAAGACAGGCTATCCTTCCCCCTCAAGCGTCACAGGCAATAGACGGCTGTACGGAGGAAGGCAAATATTCCTCAAACTCTTCTCTCAGACTGTTTGTGGAAGGTCTTAGTGGCCTGTGCAAACTGGAAAGCTACACAACCAACTGGATTAACTCAGGGACACTTGAGTGGCGGCACACGTGTAAGTGTGTGTGTGTGTGTGTGTGTGTGTGTGTGTGTGTGTGTGTGTGTGTGTGTGTTTGGGGGGGGGGGTGTTGGGCTTGGCTCGAGG
>JAOXYF010000011.1:2335761-2345761 GCA_028565775.1 Sternarchorhynchus goeldii
ACAGGAGTTACAATACCAGGACTAGAGTTCATTCATTGAACTCAAATTCTAACGAAAAAGAGTCTAGAATACGCTTCCCTCCCCTTCCCCTCTTGTTTTGGAAAAGAGAATGCAACAGCTGCATACTGCTATAGTGGCGTTAAATATGGTGAAACGGCTTGACGTGTATCGCCACCATTAATCACAAAGAAAAAGCCTTTTAATTTCGCTGGGCCTGCGTCCTGTTTTCCCCCGTCCCCACAGATGGTAGGGACAGTTCGGCACAGACCTGCTCTTCCTTTCCCCGCCTGTCCCATCACATCCTATTCTGTGGTCCTTTTGTCACCAGCAGACACTGAGCTTCCATTTGTATGCGGCGGGCACGGGTACAGAGCGAGACGCGCACCAGCTCATAATGCCAGTGTAGCGGAGTGACAAAGTGCAAACTGTAAATGATGGGAGGAAGACACAAACAAATACATCACGAGTCCTGACGAGGGTGCTTCAGATGACAATCACAAGCGAGAAGAGCGCCGGGCTTAACTCTGTATTGGCCGTTAGCGCTGTTAGCATGCTAAGTGTACAGCATGTACAGTCCAAGACGCGATGCTATCCTCTTTTTTTGCCTCTGGAAAAGTTGGAAGCTTTTGTGTAAATCAAAACCAGCCAGGCAAATCAAGCCTGCTCTCCAGACCAGCAGCTGTAGTGGTACTACATTATATGAACAGTCCAATCAATTTCAAACCAATTGAAAATTCCTGTCCTGTTCTACCACTCTTCCAAGCACAAACATGCATTAATATGCCGGTCTTAACGACACCAGCAGAAATCGCTAAGTCCTTCATTGAGGGCGGGTTAAATGTGCAGACATGCGCGGCGCGTCGTCGCCATAGCGCCACTTCACCGGCAGAGCGAAAGAGGAGATTGTGAAATCGATTTCCACATTGTATTTCCCACCCTTTCATCACACATGTTTTTGCTGCTTGGAAAGCCTTCCATTTCAAAAGCACTTAACATACTCCAGGCCCTATGTTCAAACAGCACACTACTTCTGCCAAGACATAAATGCAAATAAAACCAAATACCAACTTCAACTGAAGCACAACTAAATTACTCCTAGTTAATACGTCTTCATTACTGTTTTTCCTCTACTGGAATGTCAAAAGAAACTGACGCGCTAATGATTCGCTGGCATTAAAGCTTCAGCTTTAGATGTCACTTTGATATTGAGACACAGTAACACATTATTACAGAGATTTCTTACATTCCCTGCTGCGAACACCAGAATGATACTTAAAATATAATGACGTTCTTAACCACACTCATTAGTGCGGCTGTGTCTCTCACACAGAAATAATATTTCTCTTCAGGGGAGCCAAACAGATTTTAAATTACAGCATAAAAGAAGCACACAGTCATTTTGGGGGGATTGGTGAACACAGAGAACAGATTCGCTGTTTAGTCTTAATTGGTATGCTTGCTTTGGGAAGGTTCATGTGTGTTCTGTAGCAAGAAACTATTTTATGCTTATTACTTTACATTTAAAGTACTTCAACAAGGACATTTTTATATTTTACTTTGTTTATGCCTGTTCTGTGTTATTATAGCCATTTTTTTGCGTTTTTCATGTTCTTCCCACATGACTTTCATTTATTATTAACAGAAAAACAAACTGGTGTTGTGAGTAGAGACGGCCATGAGTTTAAACAGACACTCTGAGGGGCTCTAATGGCACCATTTTGACCCCCCCCGCCAGCTCACCTGTATGTGTTCTCAGAGTCACTAACTCAGAGTCACTAACACGGCTCGCCCACAAGCAAAGCCAGCAGCAGGGCTCGGCTCGGACGGACGAACGTCCGCTATGTTTCGGATCCCTAGTCTCCCTACTCCCCATCACGACAAGTGCTACTGTTCATTTGTTGGCGAGCTGTTATTCTTGGGTGTGGTTGGGAACAGTACTTGGGGGAAATGTTCTCAGTTTGTTGCTGCAGCTAGAGCTTGCACACTGCCTTGCACCTTTCTTAAGACAGTTAAGCATGTTATGGATGAGGAGGGCCCTTAGCTTCACTACACTGTATGGTTATTTCCTTAAGGGAAGGCATGTCCTGTCTAAATAGAGCCAACACTGTTTAAATGAGGTGTTCAGTAGAGTGAGGGTGAAAACAGTGGCTGGTACCACACAGTACATGCTGGACCTAAATGATTCTTTGTCAGTTAAAACATAAGTAAAGCAGCACTGATTGTCCTGTCAGTGGTAATCTTACAGCAGTGGGAAGCAGTCACTTATCTAGTGACACAGTTTTCCGTAACACTGATCGATGAGCTGTGGTGAGGGGGGAGCAGTAGCAAAGATTCCTTTTATTCAGAAAACAACACCCCTTTCAAGTAGGCTTTGCCACAAAGTGTACACATTTATAACCAGTGCCATATTGTACCATATTGTAATGCATTTAAATGTGCATTTCAATTCAAATGTCTTCTAGTAAAATCTGAATAGGATGTTAAAGTGAAGACGTGATATTCAAAAGAGTTTTTAATGAACAGTATTTAGTAGAAATAACCACAACCCTAAAATGTAAACCATATGTCACTGTCTCTTTCTGCTGCATGTGGTGAGGACCTTGTTAGGCTGTGGCCGGTTAACCTGTGTCCACCTGCCGATATTCATCCTCGATGTTGTCATCACTGAGTATCAAATTATCAAATTTTCATCATTCAATAGATACACCAATGTCCATATTTTTGGGTTCTAGTTTTGAATGACAATTTCATTCAGATGTTCCACAGACTTTTTAGAAGCAGTATTTATTTCTCATGTCTTTACATCACCTCATTTGTGCAATAGAAGATGTAAGAAAACACTTTTGATCAGTTCATAGTGGCTCATAACACAGGCACATAGTGGCTCATAACACAGGCACATAGTGCTTCAGGTTTTTTAATGCTTGGCTGTGAATACACAGATTTCTCTTTTAGCTGACTCTCCGGAAGAGTTTGTTTTATGTTTGCTGTATTCCTGTCTATGCCTTTCGTGTCAGTTCATCTCTGCCAGCCAGTCTTTAATGAACAATGCAGAAGCTTTGGAAGACTGGCACCTTACTTCAACTCACCTTGGGCTGCTTCACAAGCAGCACTGCATTTGAAACCGATTCCTTTCTCAGTAGGTCCGTGTTCTTCATCACGCTGCTAAAGCCCTTTGAAGGAGTTGGCCGTACTCACGTCACTGTTTGGAATGTATGGTGTTAGATGCAAAATTTGTGTATTGATTTCGACTGTATTAAGAGAACAAAATACATTATTTAGGAGCATATGGCGGTATAGAACCTGACAGTTAAGCGACTGTATGTAAGTTGCATCTACAGTTTCATTAAGAGGTACCTGGATCATTGTTGATATAATAGTTAGATATTTTCATCAGGATGTAAGACATTGTGTTATATGGTGTGATTTGCAGTCTCTATAAAAGGCCTTTAATCCTTGAGACGTGTAATTGTGCAGAACAGAATCCATTCTATGATTCTTAGATTTATCCCTGAGTTGAAATGCTGAAAAATATGACTAAAACCAGTCTCTTGAAAGGACCAGAAGAACACATGACTCATCTGTCTTAACTTGATCTGGAGCTTCTCACATTTTGACATAACATTTCAATTTGTCAGTGAAAGATGGTCGGAGGACAAAAAAAAACAAAAAAAACCCCAGGAAACTTTGACAAATATCATTCTTAACATTCAAATGGCTGCCATTGTTATTACAGACAGTGAGATTAAGTTCACCTCATCAGACATGAGTATGACAGGGGACTCAATAGGCTGGTGCCAAGCGGCGAGCCGAGGAGATTAGCAGGGCACTGATATCATTATTTGCAGCTATCGGGGATTCAGCAGGGAGGCAACTGTAATTTCTAGGCTTATTAGTCCACACTCTGCAAAGGAGAAAAGCGCGGTGATAAAGCACGCAGCTGACAGCCCAGCGTTCCACTGCAGAGTGCTGTCACCGTGACACTTACCAAATGCCAGTGTGCAGGAGCCCTCTGTAATCCCGCCTAATAGAGGTTAAAACACACCACCAAGAGGTGCTCGTTGATGATCAAAACAAGTGCCGTTATTTGAATTTTCGGAACTGTGAAATGGTTTAAAAATGCAAAGGACAATTTTCGTGCACCGCACATCCGTTCGTGCACGTGCGGGAACGTACATTTGTCACGGAGCGGAAACGTGGAAACGTTTGATTTCAGCTTTGCCGTTAACGCGCCTTTAATAACTGAGTTTTTGAATTCTTGTGGTTCAGGCATGGTTTGTGGCTTGCTGTGTTAACACACGTATGCGCTGTCCTCGATCCAGTGCACACATTATTTCATATGCATGCTCATTCACGTTTTGTCGTCTTGTGTCACTGGGCTTCGGGGAGATTCCTTCATGAGAACTGCTTCCCGGATTTATTGGACTTCTTCCTCAAACAGTTTCCTGTGCCTACTGGCACCTGTTAAGCCCAGAGCTGTTTGTCAAGCCTGTAAAATATCTTCCTGCTGCCTATTCGTTAAGCTTATTAATGTTTACATACGTCTGTCAAAATTAAGCTCCTTTAGGACCCTGCAACCATTACTATCCAGACATCCTCTAAAATTCAGCTTAATGAAGAAAGAGACTTGGGGATATTCAGGAATATGAGAGAGAAAGACTGAATATGGTAAATGATTGAACTCCAAACACCTATAATGTTTACTAGATGTGTGCAGCTGAATTCAGGCTTGAATGGATATTCTGTCCAGGAGGTATAGAGATGTCTGGGACTATGTGTGGGCTGCCGGTGCCCCTAATTACTCTTCATTTGTAGACCAAACACCAGCTTATCGTCTCACTGTTTCTGACAGCTTAATCTGGCTCTATCAGGAGACAGGCAAGCGTGACCATTACAATAATATGATTTGGTACGTTCTAGAATCATGCCTCATTTAATTTCTATGCATGTTCTGTGATGATAACCATCGCATTATTTTAGCTGTTATGTATTTGCCTTTGTTAGCAGGGAGAGACAACACGATGAGTGAATGTATTACAATAATGGCATTTGTCGGGATCCTTCGGGATCTGTGGAGGATTTGATATCTTCTTTAGGCACTGACATTTCAGAGCAGCATCTCGTATGGATCTTCAAAATGAAGCCCAGTACTACGGAAGGGGTTTAACTTATGGCACAATCACACGATGACTCATCTTGCACAAATGAGAAATGGCACCTTTTGAAAGGGGTTCCCAATTTCCCTAGTGTGACATGTAGAACAGACCTTACTAAGAAACCTGTAAGGTTAATTGTGTTTTACAAAGGACTTTTTCTCCAATATTTATGCTATTTGTCCATACTTTTTTAAAACCCATTTATTCGTCCTTCCATCTACCCCTTCCTCTATCCTTCCAGAGGGAGAGAGGGGTATTCTGAGTCACCACACTGGCCTAAAACCCATCTGGATTTGCTTCTACCAGGACAATTATCATTAAGCCCCATATATAACCATTCCTCTCAGACACTCTGAAAGCAGTGCAAGACAAACACGTAATATTCGATTAAATGGGTCCCCGAAAATCAATACGCAATGCAAATGAAAAGCAGCACAAGTATCCACTCAGTATGCATATTTCCTGTCAAGTACACTCTCTGACCTAGCGCGCCAACATTCGCCTGCAAACTCAGTACTTAGGAAAATGGCCCCGGCTGCATTGTAATGCATAGCTCCTGCCTGCTTCCCTTGCTGCCGCATCCGTGATACGATACGCCAGCTAGGAGCGACGAGAGCGTTCCGCGGATGACGCCGTTGGAAGGCCGGCGCGAGGAGGAGAGGCTCTGTTTAGCTCCTTCGCCCATAAGCCGAACGCGGCTGTAAACTGCTGCTAGTATGAAGCACTTGTTTTGTGGCGGAGAAGCACAGACACACACCCACCCCCCCCCCCCCCCCCGACAGGAGGCAATTATCCGTGAGCCGAGCAGGGGTGAAGCGGCAGGCAGCCCGCCGCTTCGCTCCTGCTCTCCGGATCCATTGTGTGAGGCTGTATTAAGGCAGGATGCAAACACGAGGGGGGGAGAAACACTCGTACTGGAGGGAGAGACACAGAATGACTGTACAGTGCAAACAGATAAGTGCTTATCATATAACTGTAGCCAGCAGGTCATAGTCAATATTACCTGTCAATTTTGCTGACACAGTTCCAAGGTTGGATCCAGTGCTAAATCATTTGGGAGTCTTTTATGAAGAAAGTTGAGATATTTCATCAGGAAGCCAATAAACCGCTTCCCTGAGATGTGTATTGCTTCTCATGTTTATCTGACCCATGTGTTCAATTTTCTTCCAGTGAGCCTTTATGCTTTTTGACCTTTTCATTTAAATCTGTATTGTTTTCAAAAACATATTTAGAAAGTCTACCTAAGAGACAGTAATAATTATGTAGCAGCTTAATTAAAATAATAAATAATAATAAAAATCTCTACAGCTGCTTTCACCTTACACATGCAATGAAAAGGAATATATATATATGTATATATATAAATCAGAGTAAAAGAGATGTTAGATTTTTTTTCATCTTTTGTAATTCTTTGTTTACTGTAATACATACATCTTCATACCATAATGTTACCATTTCTTATTCCATGGCATCTCAAGTCCTGTGGTTTTTTTAAACTACACTGTAGTTTGACATATTTATCCTAGAGCCATTAGGTTCTTAACCATGTTCAAGCTAGCTTTTTTAAATATCAAATTTTAATTACCTTTTAACATGCACATAGAATTAACATTTGTACAAGGAAAACATTATTCAAACTATTCTGTGTTTTTTATATCCCTCGTTTCTGTCACCCACCTCAGCAGAGAACATTTCTGAATTTGTTTTAGGTCAACGGTTATGATGTGAACTCATTACAGAAAAGGTCAGGCCCATACATAAATGTATGACAGAGTTTCGCATCCCTGGTTTGTGCTATTTTAAACACAGTGGCCCCAGGGGAGCCAGGGGCCAGTCCTAAGCCCACGGCCACTTTAAAAGAGCTGTCCATCAACCACTGCCCACCCAGCCTTGCCCTACTTTGCCAGTATACAAATAGTAAATACCTGGTAAGGATTGTTCATGTAATGATGTCAAGGTACTGCATTTAATGGGTGTTGTTGTGGATGGACGGATGAGGAAGACACGTACCATCTTCCTCTGTACCCAGCCGCTGTAGCAGTAACAGGGTCTGCATAAAGCTCTCCGATAAATGTGTAAAAGTTTGAGTTGTTTTTACTGAAATACATGAATGCAGATGTTTTTTAGGACAGTCGCTAGTGGTATCATGTTTGAGTTTGCCCTGCAGGTAAGTGGATTCCTGCTGCTGGGATGACAGACACAGTTGGCCTGACTGGAAGACTCTCCATATGCATATCAATTCACCACTGGAGAAGCCTTCAGTGTAACTCAACAATGATTGTTTTTTTTTTTTTTTTCCAGCATACCTCAGCTCAACTATATGAATCAGGAAGAGCTCTGTGAAAGCAAGAACTGTATAAAGGCATGACGTGTTGGGCGCGAAAAAAGTGCATTATCTCTCAGCGCCCCTTGCTCAGAGCATCTTTTCTTCCATGGTGGCATTGTCTATTCACACCGCCCGGCCCTTAAAGAGTCATATCCTGCCCTGTTTGGCTAAAGAACACTTTTCTGTCTGCATGGACCCTGTCACTCCTCCCTCCTCGTCCAATCACAATGGGGGACTTTAAGCTTCAGCACTGGGCGATGGGGCAACAGCACGGACCACCAGCACACTTGGCCACCGCGCGTCCTATAACCGGAGCACAGAACAAAAGCACATTGAGGGCCTCCCAGCCTGCTCCAGCTTTTGTGAGGTGACCCTTAGGTACTGACGCCTACAAGGCACTGCAGTCCCACTTCCTGCAGGCCTGCCTTGCAGGAAATTTATCACCCTGCCTGTCAGAAGCACGTCCGTTATGGTTGAAGATAGATGCCCAGTGAGGCTGACTTTGTAGATGCCTGGACTCTGGTGGTCTTCTTCTTTGAGGCTCTCTGCAGACAATGGCTCTGCTTGTTGCTGGAATTTTTGTGTTGTTTTTTTTTTCTCGTTCTTCTGTTCTCCTCTCTAATAGACGAGCATTGACAGGAGAACTGTGTTGTCCCTGGTTCCCTGTTATGGCTGAAATAAGGACTCCTTTCTGTCTGCTCTGTCCTGCTGCAGATTCACCTTTTGTGGTCTTGCTCTAATAGGATTAAAATGGGTTAGCAGGTCTATCAGAAACCTCCAAACCAGCCGTAAATGGAGGTATCTCTTGGGAGACAGGTCATTGTTGTCCTCCCCTTAGCCCCTCCTCGTGGTCCTGGTTGAGTTAAACTCTAGGCCTGGTGTGGCAGGGCAAATAGGAGGCACTGCCATGGTTCGACCCCCGAGAAAATCCCAGGATTATAGCGACACTCATTACAATGTACACAAAGGCTGTGGGATCAGGGGGAGCACAAACGTAGCGCTTCAGTTAAACAGGCCAGGCCAGAGGAGGCTGCCCTCGAGGCTGACGTTGATTAGGCTTGGTGGGAGTCTCACGTCCCTCGTTTTGCTAATACTCCTATTAGTCTGTATGTAAGAAATGCATAAAGAGATGATGACTTTAACTGTTTGACGTGTGGATAGTTCTGTAAACGGCTTGCGTCGTTATTCTCGCAGTCCGCAAAACTGACACACTCTCAGTAGAACAGGACCCTAGCAGACCACTGGATTCTGTATGTTCTCAGCTGGGACCGACTGCCGCTCTGAGATGGTGTCACCCTGGCACTTAATCGCCCTGTACCCCACCCCCACACCATCCTTTCCAGTCTGCTTTGTGCACCAACACATCTAGTGCTGACCTGTGTTAACATGCTTTGACGAAACAAAGGGGTGGTGACGGCACTCTCCAAACAGATCAGTTTGGACACTTAGCAGAGCAGTGGCTACCATGATGGGCACAGGTTCAGAGTGGCTCATTATAAATACCCATCCTGTTGTGGAAGCGTTAGCAGCTAAGTAGAGCTGATGCTTATGGGGGCCTGTTTCTCCTGGTTAAACAATCCAGAGAACAATGGTGATAACACTATAGTACTCACCTAAAAGTGGGCTAGAATACTGTGATTGTTATGCAGTCCCTATTTCTCAATGGGCAAAAACATACATGCTACCGATGAGCTATACTCAAGCAATAAGCTGTCATTGCATTGGAAATATTACTGTTCAAATATAGCTATAGCAAAGATGATGCAGTGAAACAATATGTAATACTGTTTGCTTGCATTTACGCTTCTTGAAATAGGTTTTGGGGATGATTATCTTAGACCTCCTACAGTAGTGCATCCAGCACCCTGACTAGTGCTATGCATGTTTGTTTATTTCCGTTATCCAGATTAGATCATAAAATTGTTAAATTGCGCTCAAATTGCCTTTTCGAGAATGCCAGCATCCTGGACATGTGCATAAATGGAGCAGGAGGGAAAAAAAAATCTTATTTCAGCTGTGGCCTGATAGGCAGGCAGGCTACATTTCCATAGCTTTAAATAATGTCAATCTGGGCAGTCCCTGGATTGAAGCCCCGCGCCGCCAGGCACAATTTCGCCTTTGCCTACAGTCTGATAATTTTCAGAGCTATTGGCAACTTGGGAATTTCTGCCTGCCTTATCACGCGGGCTCAGCGAACTTCACTGCTGCTAATCGGAGCCGGGATCACTCACTCAAGGTTTGCGCGATCATGCCCCCCCCTCCCCTCCCCTCGCCCCCTGACAGCTGTCCCCTGCCCGCATTAGCAATGCAGATGAGCCCGCCTAATAGGTTAATGCAGAACTCCCCAAAATGAGGTTTAATCCCCCAGTGAAAATAATCGAACACTGGCAAATTCCTTGATGTGGAGAGATAGAGTCGACGGCTGTGACTCAATTAGGCCCCATGCAGATCAAAGCCAAGGTACCTCGTGCCCCTTGTGTGTCCACGCAGTGTGTGATGTAGCGGCCGTAAAGCCAGA
>JAOXYF010000011.1:2350761-2353946 GCA_028565775.1 Sternarchorhynchus goeldii
TTGGCAGGAGCGAGGAAAGAAGATGAAGAAAAGGCCCACCCTGCTGGAAAGGAGTGGAACGGCTCCAACCGCATTCTCACTTTCTTTCTTTTTTTTTTTCCCGCTCCCCCCTCCGTCCCTCCGTCCCTCCGTCCCGTATTACCACCAGATCCCTCTCGCCTCGCAGCCAAAGGTACTCGACATGCCACTGCAGTTTTGACAGTGGCGCTGAAAAAGCTCTGGCTGAATGTTAATATGCAGTGCTTCTATTCATTAACATTCTATTGGGCCCCACAAAGCCGACCCAAGAGTCTCTGACCCCCCTGCTAGGCCGATCAAGGTCAGTTACTGAGAAAACACAATTCGCGTCACTTCCTGGCTGCTCCCGACGCGGTCTGTCCTCCCTCGTTTAGCTGACAACGAAAGTAGATCTCTAATGAGTATATACATCATGTCTTTAATGGGGCCTTCTGGAGAGAGAGCAGTGTCGGTTTGAAGCGACTTCTTTATATCAGGATTATGAAAGGCGGCCGCAGCGCGAAGGTGTGGCGTTGTGCTTGCTGGAGGAGGGGGGCCACCAGCCCGTGGTCTGATGCTCGTGGCTCCTTCAAGCCGTCGGACGCGGATGAGTGTCCTTGCCACGCTCACAAATGCTGGGCACGCCTGGGTTTGCACGGCGACCGAGCCCTGCCTCCTCCAGAGGTGCCGTCATTCCAGACGTGGCGTATGCAAATGACCAGGATAAAGGCAACCGGGTCTGAAATGGATGGAAAATGGCCGTCGTACCCCAGGTAGCGCTAATCGGGACAGGCGCATGCCCTGAGGAGGAGGAGGAGGAGGAGGCGGCTGTGTTGTAAACACGGCTACATCCGTGGACCGTTTGCCTGCAGGAAAGATGCACAAAGTCTAATTAAAAAGCACCCAGACATGGAGCAGCTTTGGTGGGTGTGAATGATGATCCATCAAAATGTCATTACAGTGACCCGTCCCCACCCACTGCCATGCATCTACACCGCGCTGACAAACACACTCACAAACTATTCTGTTCCACACACATGCATACACTCTGGTATACACGTACCCTTTGCTCCTAGACAAAACAATGGAAGCTTCTTTCATTGCCTGTGTGGCCTGCCTGCCCTCAGGGTCAGTGGTAATCCTGGGGGAGTTTTCACATTGTGTTTTGGGACACAGGGTCAAACTGTTAGAAATGAGAGGTTTTGTTAAACATCTATTAGCCAGGCCCAATGTGTTTACTTGATTTATGAGGCAATGCTAAGTCTCCGCTGACCAGATGCAATACAGTATTGGGTTTGTCATGGCCAACAATAGCTACAACCTTTACAGCACTCTTTATCTACAAATACAATTTGAACATCTTGGTTTTTGTATTTTCCATTATTGGACAGCATTATTTAATATAATAGCTTAGTTACAGCATGTAGATGGTCTAAAACGTCCGTGCACTATACTACAAAAGCATCACTTCTGTGAGTTCATATTTCTTTACACCTGGTGTCAGCAGTCGTATTTGCTGTATGTTGATCCTCAGGAATTTTTTCTTTTTCCCATCAAATTTGCTTTACCCCGGCACAAAGCGTGTTGAATGCTTTTGAGTGTGGTATTCCAGTGTGCCTAAGCCATATTATGGAGCCTGTGGTGTATTTCACATTCAGGAAAAAATGGACTGTGGTTTTATTACATTTCTGAACTAAAACTACACATGATGTTTCAGTGGGACGGTAGAGAAGCTATTACAGCTGTACAGTAGAGCCGAATATACATAATTTCCTCAAGACTGAAGGTAAACAGCATCTAATTATAGAAGCACTACTTCAGTTTTCTTGCAGAGTTGCAAATGTCAGCCTATTACTTCACTGTGAGTTTCAAACGCTCAAGATAATGACCAGTTACTAATTGGTGCTTATACCTTAAATCGGTTAGCACGGAATATAATTGCAGCTATTATGGTGGTAAATAATCCTTGAAAATTAGTGTCTTTCAGCCAAAACGCATCCCATCCAGTGCTGTGGGGGTGTGCTTGGAGGGGAAAAGGGTACTGGTGCTGACACTGAGACTGTATGATTTTTCATTAGCTTAAGGTTCCATGGGCTAGTGGTTATTGTCAGTAATGTCTCTTGCTTGTTGCGACCATGTGCTGGATGTGAATTAATGAGCTGGGGTGAGAGGAAGGGTTGGGGATATTTCATGCCTATCATATATTCCACAGGGGACAATCATGCCATTTGTCAGCACCCTTCCGTCTGCTGTTGACTTGCTAAGTGTCTCAGACAGCCGTGCATGTTTATAACTGTGGCCACTGGCATGTCCCCAGCCTCAGCTCTGAGCTTCACTGACTACTAATGGCAAGAGGCAGACAAAGAAGTCACTTTTTCAGGGGGCCAAGAAGGGGTGCCTCCCTGCTGCCAGGCAAGGGGCCGCGGTGCTAGTGTGAGGGGAGCGGAGAACGGGGGCGCGGGGTGGGCGGAGGGTGGGGTAATATAAAACACACTCAGACATTGCCGTCACCACTGTCTGCCTCTCTGTACCCATGTCATGCTCTCATGATACCCCACTCTGCTGTGCTTGTTTGAACTGTCCCTCCCAATTAGCGCTAATAAGTGACTTGGTAAGGATGAGCAAACATGGTGTATCCAATCCCTCTGTGCACTCTCTCCCTGACGCTTAGCAGGGCATGACAATCCCCCACAGAGCACAACCCCCGCTAATAGACAGAGAACGCCAAACGCAGCTCCTTTTCTGAGCAAACAAGTGCTAGTAAAGAGGCAAATTAATGACAAGTCATTTGAAGGGGTTTGTCAAGGAAATGATTTGGCCTCCGTCTCAGCACTGAAGAATTGATTAGGGTCCTGCTCGATCAAAGTGTCTGAATCAATAAAGAGGTGCAGTGAACAGAGGAAAGGCATGTTCCAGCTCCAGTTATTCCTTACACCGCTTCCTCAAGAGACAGGGGGGGGGGAAGAGTGCGCTAATCTGTCAGGTGGAAATTGCCAGTCTTGCTAAGGCGGAGGTGTTAATTACAGGTTCTGATCTGCATGGGTACCTGGAGGCTGAAGGAAGCACAAAGTGAACTAGTCAGGAGCAAACAATGCTTTTACACTTTGTACACTTACGCTTCTCATTCTGATTTATTCTGAAAAGTTTTCAGTGGATACCAAGATCATTTTTATCTTATCTATATTTTC
>JAOXYF010000011.1:2357089-2372483 GCA_028565775.1 Sternarchorhynchus goeldii
ATATCTGTGTGTGTGTGTGTGTGTGTGTGTGTGTGTGTGTATTTCAAAATGTTGGAAAACTGCTCAGTATAGAACTTCCTTCACAATATTCAGTCTTGATGATGCATTTTTTGCAAACCCCCCATCACTGCCCACTCAGATCAAGCCTGATTACTCGTCTCTAGGACACTAAGCAGCAACCAACATCAAAAAGGCAGGAGACAATTGAGAAGCGTGAACCTCACCCTCTCGGCCTTGGCCTAACAGAGTGTGAGTAGCCGGGGGAGCCGGGGCTATTAAAAGATAAATGTATTTTCTCAATCCATTATTCATGACAGGAGCTGAGCATAGAGTCAGGGGGCTTAGCAGTGCGGAGGCCCACCCGCACCGTCTGCAGTGTGGATGAGTCCACAGACCCCCACCCTGAGACAGGGGAGAGCTAACGGCAGCTGAGAGAGAGAGAGAGAGAGAGAGAGAGAGAGAGAGGACATGGGAGGAGGGAGTGGAGAAAGGGGGGAAAAAAGCAGAGGAAGAGATAATGCAGACAAAAAAAAGAGGTGATAGAATGGTGTGAAGCACTGAGGTGAAGAGAATGAAACGGAGGAGGAGCAGGATTCCAAAAGGAAAAAAAAAACTGCTGCGCACCCCAAACACTCTCCAAATCTCTCTTGTACTGGTGATTACACACAAACACACACACACACACACACACACCCAACACACTCAGAAACAATCACATGTCCACACTGGCACTGCACAAGTCGTCGGACTGTGCTCATGTGGAGGGCCAGGGCAAATATTTTAGGGGAAATATAATGGAGCCGATCGGTCAACGCTACAGACAGTGGCAGGAAAACTCCCAATCAGCAGGAAAAACAGATTAGAAGTGCCCCAAATCTCTCTGGTCACTCATTTGGAGTTTAGTCACAGCTCACTTCTTGGCAAACACTCTGAAGAGAATGTCAAACAGCTCCGCAGCTCTGCAGAGTTGGCTCGTAATGTTGGAGGAGATAAAGATAGTCAATAAACTCACACGTTTCTCTGTCTTTTTTAAGGGCAAGTGCAAATTGACAGCAGCCCTGCCGAGCCTAACCAGGACATTAAGTGGCCTTTATTTGTGTCCAATTACAGCACTATCCCACACTAAGCCACTCCCCTTTAAAATCACACAAAAGGCAACATACACATGGTCTGCTGCATGAGGAGAACAGCAACGACCTCAGAGCCGTACCACCCCATGTCATCAACGTCCAATATATTTGGAACGTGTTTGTAATTTTGGAGCTTCTGTAGTCTTATCTCTAATACTACAACTCCCAGCTAGGGTTTTGTTTAGAGAAAAATGACCAGAGGTTACTGATTACCACAGAGGTGGGGTGGTCCCTGTTACCGTTCTAACAGATATTTTCAAAATTATCTCATGATTGTCAATAATTAAACACTCGCTAAGCAATTAATGTGTTGCGTGTTGATGCCCATTTCCTGGGTCTGTTTATAATTGGTGCTCTGATTATAATCTTCTGCGAGAGGCAGATCCTGCACCACCACACAAGCCTTTTCCTTAGCCGAGAAAGACTCCGTGTTCACGGTGTGGAGCGCATTCACTGCCTTCATACAAAGAAACACGTTGGTCAATCTTACGCCGAAGAACGTTTCCAAAACGTAACAAAGCTAAATTCGTATATCAGTTATTATCAGCAATAATAATAGAAATAATAGCAGTAATTCAATGCGTTACGCATGTCTAATACTTATTTATTTTTTTAATTCAAGTGTAATTAACTTTATTCAAAGTGAACTGTTCCCCACCTTCGATCATCTCTGGTTTGTTTCAGTAACCGACATGCTTACGTTTTAGCCTGAACCTTTCCCATTGTGCTTAACTGCAGCCTAAACACACATTTTAAAGCAACAGACAAGCTCTGAACACTCGCAGGGGTAAAAAGACTTGGGCATTCACACAGTTTTGTTGATTAAAAAACACTTCTTTGGGCCCACAAGGGAACTCCACTGCAGTTATTTACAAACCGGTGAAATACAGGCAGAAAATGCACACTGAGGTCTGAGAGAAAAGAAACGCTACTTTATAAGAAGAGAGGGCGGTTTGAACATGACTCTTCACAAGCTGCCATGCTGAGCGCATTTGTGTTTAGACAAGAGAACACAAGGGTGGGGAAAGGGGAGCGCGGGGCTGGCAGATTTGTGGGCCTCCGGAGCAGGAAGGGGGTTGCCAAGGCGCTGCTTGTGTGCGTTCCTCGCCGTGTTTGTGTGCATTTCTGTGTGTGTTTGTGTGCATGTGGGTCACCATGCCCATTTTCCCCACTTTAGCATTGTGGGCGAAACGAAATGCAGAAACAAAGCGCGCTCATATTCAGGCTTCAGAGTGTCAAGGATTACTTGTTCCATTGAATATGCTCACCATTATCTGTTTATCACTCTCTCCCTGCCCTTTAGTCTCGTTCTTGTCTCCCCTCAATGGTTTCCTCTCACTATCTCTCCCTCCCTCCCTCCATGCCCTCCCTCCCTCCCTCTCCAGCTCTCCCTTTCTCCCTATCGGCCTCTATCTTTTAACACTTACAAAACTGAAAGGGCTCAGTCTGGCCCGGGCCTCGGCCACCTGGAAGCAGCTATGGCTTTTCCCTCGCCCCTCCCCCCCCGTGGCTCCTCGCCAGTGGCCAGCTGTAGCATTGTGTGCTGCGCTACCCGTCTTGCTTCATTCCAAGCATTGGCAATTGTTGCCGCCTCTGTTTATGGCCCCGCCCCCTCCGCGGGCTCCGCGGGCTCCCCTGGGCCGATTGTCCCAGGCCGTCCCTTGTTTAATGCTGTTTTGCAAGTTATTAAGCCCTGGAAGTCTATTAATCACAGTTCAGGGGCTGGGTAAGCCCACACAGAGGCGGGCGGGGGAGGGGGAGCAGGCAGGCACGCTCACCGGCCTGAAAGAGCTTAGACGGTGGTCCATTCAGATCCCTAACGAGATCATTACCACTAACTAAATACAAACCTGACCCCTGCGACCCTCTGGGAAATTACGTAGGAGGTCCCTCCCGGTGTGGGACATTAATATGCTGTGGCAGACCACCCCTCTAACCCCTCCCTGTTCCTTACCTCCCTCCTCCCCTCCACACACACACACACACACACACACACACACACACACACACACACACTCTTTACTCCGCCCTGCTTTCTCTCCAATAGCCAGAAAACTAAACCTGTCATCAAAAGAAGCCTAATCACTGCTGTGATTGTGGTAAACCAAGCCTGACAGACATTTTACTGAGGCCTCAATGGGACCACGTCGGTGCCACCTCCGAAGCCCCCTCCCTCACTCCTCTCCTTCATTCTCTCGCTTTTTAAAGCAGGCTCCTAGCCAATGAGCAGCCAGAGAAGCCGGAGTCTTTTCAGATTACTCGACACACTGTCCACTTTTCAGGGGACCACCTGGTAAGCTCATTTTAATATAACACCGCCTCAGCCCTCTCTCTCTCTCTCTCTCTCTCTCTCTCCCTCACTCCCTCTTTCTCTCTCTCTCTCTCTCTCACTCTCTCTCTGTCTCTTCTTCCTCTAATTCCACCTCTCAAGCCAAGCCACCACCGTGAATTCTGCCTAATCCATTGACCCCAGCAGAACATTCCTGGTTAACACTCCTCGGAAGAGGCTGGATTTGGGGGGATTACATGGTTGCAGCTCTGTTGGGTGGCACCTGTGACTGGGAACTGAGGGGAACAATTACAGCCGGCTGCAGAGAGGACAAGAGCCCCCTACCCCGGCCACCGTTCACTCTTTTATTCTGCCCCGTCTTGGGGAGGAGTGGGGGGTGAGACAGCATAGACCAACAGCTCTCTAATCCCTACCTGTGACTGTAACGGAGTGACTGCTGGGCTGCTCCTGACCCGGGGGTTTACTGGTGACTGGTTTGGGTGGGAGTGAAGGAGACCAGTAGAGAGACAGAGCTGGGTTCAGAGGGTGGTGACAGGGCCCTCACGGCTTATGTTAAGTTGCTGTCACTTTTGGAGTCTCAAGTGTCTCCACTTCAGAGCGTGGGAGCTTAGCAGTGGTAGCGGTGGTGGGCGGCCTGTCCAACACAAAACAATCCAAACCATCGGTTCTTAACTGTCCTATCTGCTTCACTTGCTCTTTGTTCTGTCTACATGCACTTTAAGAAGGTCAATTTTGGTGGTGAAGCAATATGTACCTCCACAAACTTCTTGAATTGTATCTCTCATTCTTTTGGATTACACATAACTTAATTTTTTTTTATAGTTCTAATCAAAAGTGGGGTTTTTTTTGGTTTTTTTTTTACTCTGGGTTTCCAATCCGTGCCAGTGAGATAGTTATGCCCATTTTAAACAGGGAGTGCTATCGGCACGTTAATCCCTGATAAGAGTGCTCTCCTCAGATGCTGTGAAATGGAGATGTTAGTCACAAGCGGTCTGCGATTAAAACACACGCGTTCATTTATCAGGATCTCATCCTGCCTAGGACAGCCTACCCCCCTTCAGAGACTGCCAGTGTGCTGAGGTCCACGTTACAGTACGTTTGTAATAATGTTCGGATGGAGTGTCACTAAAGCTTGGTTGCGGGGTTTTTTTTTCCGTTTCCTTTATTGACATGTACAAGTAGGGCCTTGCAGATATCTTCCCTGTTTGCTACAGTCTCTCTCTTTCTTGCTCTCTCTCCATCTGTCTCTCTCTACCTCCCTCTCTCTCTCTCTCGCTCTCTCTCTCCCCCCATGCCCTCTCTCACACACTCTAAGCACACACTCAAGCCCAACGTAGCAGGCAGGAATGGCAGGCTGCCTAGTTGTCCATGCTGATTGTTTCTCTCCACTGACCAATTGGAATCCCATCATGACCATCTCCACCATGACAAGTGATTTTAACCTGCCTGTGATCCACCCCCTCCCTGTGGCTGCAGCTCAGCCTCACGCCACAAACAAAAACACTCTCCTTGCGCTTTGCCGTTTAAGAGCATGCTAATTAATTCCACTCTGAAGCACTTTCCGCTGCTGTTTGCTCAGATACCAAACGTCAAATCCCTCTTATGTGCACAAATAAACACTCACAACAACAAAGGGAATGGTGGGTGGGGGGGGCACAATAAACGCAACACCGAAATTGACTGAGGCTACAAGATGATGAATGTTTTAGAAAGCTGCTCATGCCACACTGTAAAATTACTCTCGCCCCCAGTAGATGAGTTTTGCTCTGAAAAACGCCTGTGACACTGGTTTTTGTATGCAACATCTCTTTAGCATAATTGTGCTCTAACACAATGGCTCTGAAACAGTCACATGAGAGACGGCAAGCGTGGGTTTACACAGTGTTTTGGTTTCGAAACACGGCAAGTGTGAGAGAAACATGTGTCCCGCGCTCCTCGGCACTCTGCTTCCACACGGTCTCGCACAAACACTCCATCCCCTCTCATATCCACCACATACAACCCACATCTCACTGTCCAGTAACACCCAGGCTTCACTGCCCAGCAACACTCACACTCAACACTCACACCCATCTCTGTCACCTGTCTCCCAGACACTCGTGATCTCTTCCGTATTTACTGCCCTGGCGGCGGCTGGAGTCGCCACGGCGATGTGCGGCCTGCCGTGTGCTCTGGCTGGATAATTAAACCGGCCCTACAGGTGTGAGTCAGTGGTCGGAGGCGAGCAGCATCACCCCATGGAGCTGCCCGTGACCACTGCTCTCACCACTGCGATAGATCCTAACGCAGAATTCAGTCCACACTAAGGCTTCACGGCCCAGTCCCTCTTGGATTTCGCTACCCTCTGACCCCCCCCCCCCCCACACACACACACACATATATGCACATGCAAACAACCTCAGCCTAGAAACATAAGTGTCAAGTTTAACCTAGGCCAAAGGTGATGTACTGTAACCATGGCGACTTAGTCACCTGCCTGCTTTAGGTACAAATGAAGCAGACATGATGAAGTGTTTGTTTTCCCACACTCTTGTTTTTTTGTTTTTTTCCCCCCCAGCTGCACTTCTTACCCCTCCACAACACCACCCGCCCCTGACACACTCCCACACAACCACCTCCACCACCCACCCCCTGCGGCTGTCATGGCTATAGGACTCGTCAGGGTGGAGAGTTCATTTAGTGCTCCTGCTGTGAGAGAAGCTGCTTGTAGAGAGAGAAGGTGAGCTCTTGCAGAAAATGACCCTCATGCACTGATTGTTCGTGGGATTTTTTTTAAGGGCTTCCGACTGACACTCGAAGCAGAAAACAAAGAGAGAGAGGTGGAGGCTGAGAGCTAATGCAGCAGTGGACAATCAGACAGATTCACCTACGACAGTGCGGACTCAGGATATACACGTGGTGCATAAACACCATAAACTTAGAAAAATGAATATTTTGATAATTTACTGATCTGCCTGTCAGTGGTGACAGGTCGAATGTTCTGGCTTCATTCATGTTTTTACTCTTTTATGTAAATTTGGTTTTAGTATGTACTGATGCACTAAAGTTTTATTATAAGAGGATTCAAGAGCTTGTTATTAACTAAAAAACTACATGTGGTTACACTGATTTGTTTTGACCATGTAAACAACTGGCTTCTCGTCAAGTATAATAAGCATATTTAATTTGGCAGCAGGACACTGTGTGTGTGTGTGTGTGTGTGTGTGTGTGTGTGTTTATGTGTGCGCCCACATGTGAGTGTGTGTGTGAGTGTGTGTGTGTGTGTGTGTGTGGATAGTATCATTGTTATCGATTAGCCCCGGTTGCCATGTACTCTCAATTTGTTTCTGTACGTCATGCAATATGTGCATATTAGACCAGTGTCTGTAATCATATGTTCTCATTATGCCCTGCTCATGTTGCTCACACACATAGCGTGTGTGTACCAACGCTCGCGCGCACAGGCTCAGCTAGGCTTTCTCCTCCGCCGCTCCATTCACTTCGGCTGCGTGATTAATTGGGCTGAGCTCTGCTCAGTAGCCGGTGAAAGTTAAACAGAACGGAGGGCTGCATGAGAAGATTACCGCCGCCCATTACCGGCAAGATGAACCATGAAATTGCTTTTTTTTTTCTTTTTCCACCCACCTGCGGAGAAGGCGTCTGCGGCCCAGTTCCCGGCCACTCTCCACGGGGGAGCGGCGTGCAGACCTTAACACTCCCTCACCGCAGATTACAAAACAACCGTGTCGGGTGAGCGTCGGCCTCACGCGCTGAGCTGCTGAGAGCGCTGGGGATGGAGCCATCTTGTTTCTCCAGCCTTTTCTGGGACTCACGTTCTTATGCAGGCTTTGCTTACCTGTGTTGAAACGACTCCCTGAGTGGTGCAGCTCGTCAAAATAAAAGTACTGCAAGCTTGGCCGCCATGGCCGCTGGCTTCGGCCCCTCGACTGAGGCCATGTCCTCATGGAGGAAGCTATGCCAAGGTTCCGGTTTTCTCCAACACAAAGTGCTGTGAGCCAGTGGGTAGGTCACATGGTCGCCTGAAGCTGTTGAGTACTTACTGCTCTCCTCCAAGCTCTTCGAGGCTCTCCTTCAGATAACTTGCAGCTGCCTTCACACACATCAGAGGAGACGCGTGCAGCTGTCCAGCCCCTGGAGAGCCACTACCATGGAACAGGAGAGAGATGTGTTGTACCGAAAGCACGAAGGCAATAGTGCATAGTGCATGTGACCGACTCTTTAACTTTATTAAGCAGGACGTGAGGACGAAAGTTAGGTCATTTGCGAAGAATCATTGTTTATCATGGTATCCCTTCAAAATATGTCAACTTTATGTGTTATGTGTGCAGAACCACCAGTTCCTTTAGATAAGTGCAGGAAGCAAAGGTCAGACCGCTGTCCACAGCAAGCAGCTGCCAAAGGCATCGACAGAGTGAGAAAAGGGTCGGTTTTTTTAAATTATTTAAAAAGAAAAAAAAAAAAAAACATTGCATGGTTCTACATCTTCCATCTTTTAAGTAATACATTTCTTTTATGGGCCAAATTCAATCACTTGATTGAATTGAAGAGGTCATCTGTCTGTGTTATGTGCATGCAAATCTAAGTAAGGATTGAACTGATTTCAATGAAGCCATTTCAGACCATGAGCACGAGGGGGAAAAAAGGATGAATTTTAATGTACCTCTTATTCTCCTCACCCGTAAGTATCAAGGCTGCATTCTACATAACATTCAAAATTATTTTCACATTACACAATACTCTCCTTAGAGGAAGCGAAAGAGAGAGAGAGAAAAAACCGTGAATAAGAGATAAGGGAGGGGGGTGCACTCTGTTTTTCTCTTTCTCCTTCTCTCTTCTCAGGCTGCTGTCTCGGCGCTTGGTCAGGAGTCAAAAGGTCACGGCCACAAGGCGCGGGTGTTGAGGAGAGCAGGAGGGAGACGACGCAGACGAGATGGGAGAGCTCGGATCAAGCGTGCGGATGAAAGCGTCTGCTCCTGCCTGAGGACAGCTCTCCACACACACACCCCCTGGAGAACAATCAGTGAGAGAGGTCATGTTTTTAAGGACAGTGTTATCAACAGGGAGCCAACCAATAAATAAATAAATAAATAAATATATATATATATTATATATATATTTATATATATAAATAAATAAATAAGAAACAGACGCCAGGAAAAATGTTTACCACTGCAGAGCTGTAACATAATAGGCTTTTTTTCACTGCTAGGAGATAAATAGCTAAATAGCTTCCACACAGCAGTAGCAGAATATATAGCATAATATAATAAATAGAATGACATAGATTATAGAATGTTCCATTACATTCCATTTCTGTACACCCCCTCCCTCTTAATCAGGGTAAGTACATTATAATTCGGTGTAATATTTTGTGTTTAGCTGCGTGTGATAAGCAGAGAACGGTTTGTTTCTTCATAACATTATAAACACTGACACATTCCTGAAAGCAAGTCTGTTTCTCTTTATTTGCTGAAGTAAAAGAAGAATTGTTTTGCTTACATCAAGTATATGGTCTTAACTTTTTAACCTGCGACATTTCACGTGTTTACACGCTCTCCTTTCCTCTTTGATGGACAGAGGCGGCTGAGTGCGGAGTTACGGCACATAGCCCGGAAGCTTCCGTGAATGCCTGTTACCCCAGCGCAGTCCTGAGAGGGGAGTCTGGGGCTTTGCCAGCCCTCAGCGGGGAGCAGCAGCACGGGGTCAGCGGAGGCCCTCCTGAGCCCTGCGGCCATTGTGTCAAGGCCTGGTCTACTTCACGCACATTAAGGATCACATACCACAATTTCACGCCACTGTAGGGGAGAGGGTAAACCCGCCTTCTGCATACCCCCCCCCCCCCTTACCCCCCTCACCCCAGTTCTTTTGGTGGTGAGTTGGCCAGAAATGACATTTATTGCTTGTTAGATGTTAACAAGTGAGTTCAAGGTCACTGTTGTTAGTCCACATGACGCGTTGGCATGACAAGCCAGTCAGGCTGGGACTGAAATGCTCAGGTTCAATAAAAACAGGCTCATTTATCTTATTTTTAGCAATGTTAGTGGTTTTTGTTTACCTGTTTGTTTGTTTGTTTGCTTGCGTGTGTATGGCATGCATATAACCTGCTGAGGATGAAGGAGGCTATTGACTGTTCTGGTTCTTTTTTTTCTCTGTCCCACTTCTACATTTCTCCTGCCATTTTCCTCCAGTCCTTCAGAGTAATTCTTCTTTTCCCCTCTATTTCTGCAGCGCTTCTCTGTGTGGCGGCCTGAATTGTGTGTTATTACCCAGCTGGAGACAATATCATTACTACATATTTGCTGTCAAGGGTCTGCAAAGAATAGAGCCGTTGTGGGCCTGGGTGATCTAACGAGCTCACGCAGTGGGCCTGAATTACCCACTCCTATAGGGAGGAAGTCAAACCCTCGCCGCTCGAGAGGTGACAGGACAAAAGAGTACGTATGGCTTCCCCTCGCTGCTTCTCTGCCTCACTCTCATTCTCTCTCTTGCCTATCTGTTCCTGACGTGACCTCACATGGATCTCTAACTCCCGATCTCTGTAATACTCTTTGTTATTCCCCATTCTTTTCTTCAGACTGGTCACACTGAGATTTCAGACTCAGCACTCAAATGCAGTGTATTATACAGTATATATGTAAAACTACTTCCATGTGGTTGTTTAATAATTCAGAGATGAAATAGATGTTAAGTTCTATGTCACCAACATTTTATTATAAATCTTACGATCTTTCAATAATATGTCAGACAGTTGGAACAATGATGAATCATATATCCCTTACAATTGCATTTTTTCTGCCAGAACAATATGGAAAGGACCATTTTCATCAAATATAAGGAAAGCTATACAAATTCTGACTCTTTGCCTTTGGGACTAATTTAATGACCGTTGTTTTTATAATAATGTCATTGACAGAGAAAAAGAGCTTTATGTGTAAGGCATATTACTCTCTCTCTCTGTCCGTCTCTCACTCTTTCTCTCTCATTCTCTCTCTTTTTCTCTGTCTCTCTTTCCTCTTGCCTTCTCTCTCACGTTCAGGCAGCTGAAAAACAAACGGAGAGAGGAAGAGAGAAAAGGAATTCCTCATAATGCTTTTGAGATTAATGTATTCAAGAAAAACAAAATGCACAAATATGCTGGCCTATCTCCCCTTCTTCTGCTACCACAATATGCTTGCAGCAGCTAAATACCATTGTGTAAAAAACAAACAAACAAACAAACAAAAACAACTAAAATGAAACTGGGGGGTTTAATATTTTTATGCACTACAAGCAAAGTACCAAAAATCCTTGGAGCAGTAGAATAAAAGAAAGAATGTGAGCGGCTGCTGTGTAGATTGGAAGGCACAGCGGAACACTTGATGAGGCAGTCCATCTTTAGCACGCCCTTTCTGAAGCGATTCGACCAATCACAATGGTGGGAGTCCTTGATTTCCAAGAACAGTAAGCATAAGGCCTGAAGAAAGCAACATTTATACTCCTTATTTAAGACCGTTGATTGAAATTGTGAACTGTATTTCACCATCCTCCACACCAAGGCCCTGCTCTCTTAAAGGGTCTTAAATTGAGTATGTGATTATATCCAAGAAAACCACCCTCATCTATAATCATTTTTAAAAACAGCTGTGAATATTTTCCTCAAATATCATACAACAGCTCAAGATGTGTTCTAATTTCATAAACGATTATGATGACAATTTCATATTTGTTTCCTAAATGCTGAGATTTTTTTCGATTAATTAGCTGAGTTTAAACAAAATAATATCTTGTTTGGGCTGATTTTAAATAATATATGGATTATTGACATTGATGTGTACTGACAAGAAAGCGTTAAGAAGTGCCCTTTTTACATTAACCTAGTTCTAATGGGATTTTAGATAACTGCACAAATTTACGTTTTCTTTTCAAGCTAATGTACTAACTGATAAATTGACTCCCCGTCCCCATCCTCAGACATTTTGGCTCCATTTTAATTTTAGATGATGCGATAAAAAAATAATGGTTCATATCTCATCTTTTTACATCCAGTAAAAATTCTGGGAAGGATATGATTAGTTAAACAATGCCAAAAGAACCCACTTTATGAAAGCAATCCAACATTAGTGACAAAAGAAGAACTGCTGGGGGTGGGAGGGTTTGGCACTAAATGTTCTGGTCTGTAGGACTTGATTCTCACCCAGGTTTTTTTTTTTTTTAAACATGGGTCACCACACTGGGATGACGAGCCAAACTGTGTAGTGAAGCACTGCTGTTTGTTTGGACCTGGATCACTGGGCCTTTTACCATGGGCCCAACTAGTCAAAACAAACATGGCTTTCTGGAGTGTACCATTTATCAGAAACAATGCTTGGTCAAGGTCTGTTTCATTTCCCCTCTATGAATATCAGAGATGAATAAACCCAACTTAATTGCAAGATGGTGCTTTGTTCCAATTTGGATGGACACAAACCATAGCATGGTTCAGTGAGAGTCAAGAGTTGTGTCCAAACAGGTGTCTGGCTTTGCACCATTTGGTCAATAAAACCCTAATCCTTTTTTTTCAGTAAAATGACTTTTAGAACAGTAGGCTACACTTGGCTAAAGTGCCAGACGTGGGAATGGCCTGACAGCTCTTGCCGAGCTCTCCCGAGAGCTTTGAAGTTCCAAAGAGTCACATGTCGTTGCTCACTAGATGCTTCCAGAGAAAGTGAGGTTGCAAGGGAGAGGAGCAGGGTCTATAGAATTGCACACTGCTCTATTGTACAATAGCCTATTGTAAAGGGTTGGTTTGTTGGCTTTGATGCCTCTGTAAAGATAAGTCTGATGCTGGTCTCTCCATAAAAAAAATATATAAGTAAAGATAAGTCTGACGCTGGTCTCTCCATAAAAAAGTCAGAGAAGGAAGGGACAGCTTTAAATCCTCTTAGTCTAACTGCAAAAAAGCTTGTCACATGCTAATTCTCTGTTCCTGCACAAAAACTTTGCTTAACGTTTAATAAAGATACTTTAGAGATAAAATAAAAATAATTTTGCCCATTATCTACTGAAATACATCCATATAGAAACTTACAGAAACTATATATTTTTCACTTGTGTAAACTATATTTTCATATAGAAACTGTATTTTTCCTACATTTTACCAATTGAGTTGTAAATTGAACTATCATCTAACATTAGTTGGTGTAACAGTAAATAATATCTGAATGGAATATTTGAACACCTTACTTCTCTGGTCTCTCAACCTCACTTTCAGGCACCTAAACTGCCCTAAAATATCCACATACTCTCCAGATCCCAAACATCACAAAGCACCAGCACCAGATTTTAAGTATTTGTCTAGAGACCTGTGTCCACATCACTAAACACTCGGACCAATCTGCTAGTGCTTCCTGTAGCTACGAAAGTCTCTCTTGTCACCGTTTTCTTGACTAAGGCAAATTGGCTATACTTTTTTTATTGACAATTGTCTTGACTTTGGAGTCTGATGGGAAAGAGCTTCAGAGCTAGTTGCCATGGATGCCGCCCTGTGTCCAGCTGGCACCCTGCCCAGGGGAGCCGACAGAACCCTCCTCTCAACCCACTGAGACCAGCTGAGAAGCTTTGGAGCTGGTCAGAGTCGCGGCACCATGTCGGAGGTTTAAGATGGGTTAAAGATTAAAATTTGGCGTACCTTCCCTTGAAGTTCTTCACCGCATGCACTCTCCAAACCAGAAAGCCAACTCGAGACGCTTTATAAAAGACGAGGATGCAATCTTCCAGACCCAAGAGGCTTTCAGCTGGTGTTGAGAATGTAAATGCAGAGTAAGTGTGATAAGGTCAGCAAGGTTAGGGAGATACGGTCAGTACTAGCACTGCGGCAGTGGTCCCTGGCAGCCCGTCTCTGTGGGAAGGAGCAATCCTGTTCTAGACGTTCTGGCTCTGTAGCCATCAGTGTCATTTACTGAGATGTATTCGATGTGATTCAGCCAGAGGCTGTGGGAGGGAGAGAGAGGCCATATCTTAATGGGATCCTCACCACTTCCTCGGCTCTATTCTCTAAGAATATTTCACTGGAATTTCGATATCATATCCACTAGTCCATTACAGCAAGGCAGAAACAGCAATTACATTTTCAGAGGGGTTTTCAGATAATGTGATAGAACTAGGGGCTGTTAGATAACATGACTCTCTTCTACCATGCATGTGCATAAGTATTTTATGCTCAGAGAAGAAAGTAAAAAAAAATAGTTTGGAATTGATCTAGAGAACATTGTAATTATCTAGACTGGGCCACTCTGACATGACATCACAATGGTGTTGTCATCAGTTAATTCTGTCATCCCCAGCAGTGTTACGCGTTCGATAGGACACGTCCTCTTTTTTTGTTCAGTAAACACGACTGGTTACATCTCCTTTAGTGGTCTAATTTCTTATCCAGTGTATGCAACTGACAAAATACCATTGTACCATGTCTCAAGGAAAGTCAGGACCACTCACAGGTGCATGCCAGAATCAATTTAGCTAGAGAAAGGTGGCCGAGGGGTTCTCTCCCCGATCCTTTTAAAAGGGTTTTCAACTGCTTGTTGCTCTTGAATAACGTGCCACCATGTTTATCCCTGTCCTTCACATTTCCCCCAGCTCTGCTGCCCGCCGCTGTCTTTGACGCCGCCTGTGTGTCCTCAAGAGAACAGGAAAGCAGGGAGGGAGCAGGGGGAAAAAAACAAAAACAACAACAACAACAACAACAACAACAAAACCTCCCAAAAAAACAGCCATTGTCTTCAGGTGATTCCGGGCAGCAGTTCAGATACGGTGAGGGCATGGAGCCAAGTCATCTGCTGTAAGAGTCCTCATCAAAGGAGCACAAAACACAAACAGACACGTCTGGGAGCGCCTCACCACGCCAAGGGGATGCGGCTGGATGGGAAAACTGTGTGGGGCTTTTTTAAATTTATTTATTTTTTTTGTCGGGTTCTTGCAGAGTAAGAGTGGAGGTGGTGGAGGTGGTGTGGTCGGGGTGCGGGGGAGGGGCGGTTGCGGCACTAAACCTCAACAAGGACAACCAATCACCTCATTCAGTAGCTGCCTCCACACTGCTCATATTGTCAGCTCGCCAGTTTAAAGGAACCTTGAACAGCATCAAAGAGCTTTTCAAAGCTTAATCCTAATAGGTCGCGGTTTGTTCTGTCACATCAAAAGAGTGAGAGAGGGAGGTACAGAGGGGAAGAATGCATCACAGGGGAGCTGGCAGAGATTCTTATAGGGAAGATTGGCAGAGGATTTGCGGCACAGGGAGCACTAAAATCTGAAATATCGGCCGTGGAAAGCCTGTTGTAATAGATATGAAATGGGCCTTCTCAACACCATGAAAGGCTGACATTTGCTGAAAGTTTGTGGCAAGGAGTCTTTTATTCCCTGCCATCTATCAACGTTTGTACTGCCACCATGTCCACATTGGAAATCCGCAAAGTGTCACTCTTCCTGGTTAATGTGGGACTGGTCATTTTGAATGTTTTTTCTCCCCTTAGTGAAATATTGCATCTTCAGTGAAAGTATTTTTTTAGTCAGACCAGCTTTTTTAAATTGCTTACACAGAACTCAAAGAAATAAATATGTTATCTTTGCCACACACACACACACACACCGCATGAACGTACACATGTGCGCATGGCCGAGCACACTAGCACGCCGACACTTGTGCACACTGCCGTGTGTTTACCTCTCTCCTCCCGACACTTTCATCTCCAGACCAGTGTATCTCGTACGTTTAAGCTGATACAATCACATGACACAGGGCTCCTGCCCGTGAACCGGCATCGCACAAGTGTCATGTTAATTATCCAGCCGTGCCAGAGCAGCAATCGATTTCCTGTAAGCACATGGAGGCTCCTGCAAAAAAAAGAAATAAATAAAATAAAATAAAAATATAAATAAAAATAAATAAATAAATAAATAAATAAAAGAAGGACTCTTTGTTTTCACACTCCTGCACTGGATGCAGTAGATGACAGCGATGAAA